>QMFG01000294.1:78178-90734 GCA_003314545.1 Ramaria sp. MG151 | reverse complement strand
GGTTTCACACGTGTACTTACCTCGCCTGCATCGCAAGCCATCCTCGTCCATTCAAGTGCTCGATTACCCCTCGCTCCAGTGAGGCTGAAGCGATGATCAGGCGCATAGAGCAATACTGAATACCATGTTTTTCATATCTGGTTAGCATCTGAAGTTGATGAGGTTGATTGTAGTTGTGTGTACGTACCCTGCTGGTGTGAATGCTAAGGAGTCGATTTACCGTGTGGTGTCCTAGTCTGGAGTCTGGACTAATTCAATATGGCACAGCATGGTATAGTTATGTGTCAATTGAAAGGAAGAAATTTCAGCTGTAAGCTCTAGCCAAAGCGCGAGGTGCGAGCGACATGTTTGATAACTACGTCCCCTCCCCCCGAGAATAACCACGAATCTGGAGTGTTGCACGTTCTTGGCACTTCGTCCAGACAGATTTTTAGGCTTCAGTTATCTTTTCTTTTAATAGGTTTGAGAAGAAGCTGTGGGACGCTACTCTCAAAGCTTGCTGATCGGATGCTTTGGTAAATTTCTCCTATGACAACAATAGCTTCATGAACGCAGCGTGTCATCCATTCCTCCATGACAATCTCCAAGCTATCTTGTAAGTTAATCGTTACAAGAATCACTTCGTTGAGATTTTTGATGTCAGTGTCCACAAATGAGCATGCGGGGATCGATATGTGGACACATACTTAGTTCCAATCGATCACTCACTTATGCCAAGTTTTTTTTTCCAATGGAGTTGCCAGTTTCAGAACAACCTGATATAAGACCGTGTCTTCGAGCTAAGTGTCGTACCTGCGCTCCAGCTCAGTGACAGAGAACATCGAAGAACCGTGCTTTTGATTCATTTCTAATGTGCAGGAGAGGCTATCGAGCCAATATTTGGACAGACTCCTTGAAAACACCGGCACATTTGCCAAATGCAGGCCGAATCTTCTGGGAACATAATTCCTAATTTCTGAAGTTGGTCCAATGGCCACTCACAAATCATTGAGATCTGTACAGAGAACTCAGTCGCGTTGATAGCAGAACAACTGAGGGGAAACGCACGGACTATCCTACAATATATGCTGTCTATGAGTGGGTGTGGAGAAAAGTGCATAAGTGACCATCGTAATGTGGACAGATTAGTGTGTGGACGTATCTGTAGATGCGTCTCTGATGCAGCATACTCCAACACGAATGACAAATAGCACTGGAAGATCTTGTTAAGGCCCACCGGGAGTGCGACGAAGGTATAGATGTATGAGCGACGCTGTGCTAGGCAGGTTTGTCAAACTGATCTCAATGGTGGAGAGGGATGTAGATACCCCAGCCTGGGTAACTAAGAGGTAAGAGGATTTTGCGCTGGGTGGCCGACAGTAAGCATTCGTCAATTTAAATCTAACAAGCACCTGATTTGACTTGTTTAAACACCTCATAGTTCGGACGACTTTGGTGTTGGCGACATTGACGGTGGCGGCGATGTAGTTCTTTCACGATACGCAGATTATAGATCAGATGTACTCCTCTCTAGCAGCCTGAGCAACACTAGGACTAGACGAAACAAGCTACTGTCACGCCTGAGAAGCACTGGGACAGAATTTGCGATACCTGGTTGCTCGAGGCAAGTCGAAGGCTCTCGGAGCGCGAAAGAACGGTGAGGTGATTGCATTTACCTTGCGAACTCTCCATCTAGTACAAACTTATAGGTGGGTCCTGTAAGTCTTAATCTGAAGGTTCTGGTTTGTTGGATGATCAGTCCCCCAGCCCCGTGTAATGCGCGACGGATAAATTTATTGGTGAACCGACTTTCAATTACTTAAAGGCCGACTTTATTGGCTGAATGGAGTTGAAGACTGTGGGCGTGACTAGTGAGAGACATCGCTTGCGACTTCAATCTGACAAGAATTGCACCCAAGGGAAAACAAATATCATATTTTCGACATATCCTTTGTTCCACATGTTGCTAATTACCATGGAGGTCTAGTCAATCTCAATCACCTCGCCATCGAACACCCTCGAGTTGTGTTTTTGTTTGTCAGAGGTTTCCCGCCTGACCCGCTTTCGACTGTTAGCCAGAAAAGAAGTCGAAGATTTGAGCTCCTGGAGCCTCCTTTCTCGTTGTGCTTTCTCTTGTGCATAGCTTTCTTCCAGCTTTTCCAACTTTGCATCACGCTCTCGTTTTTCTCTCAGGTACCTTTCCTCTCGGTCTTGCCTCTCCTTGTCATACTTCTCCTCTCTTTCCCGCTTTTCCCTTAGAAATTGGTTTTCTTTCTCTCTGACTTCTTTTTCAAACAATTCCTCACGCTCCTGCCTTCTTTTCTCGAGTTCTTCTTCCCGATCTCGCCTTTCTTTCTCGTACTTTTCTTCACGCTCCTGCCATCTTTTCTGGCGTTGAAGGAGTGTCTCAAGGATCCGCTGTTCTTCATCCTAATGGCCAAAATCTGATTCAGACTCTAGTATGCAAAATGATAACGCACTTCATGTTTAATAGATTGGATAAGAAGTATATCATCCTTGTTCTCATAATCAGATGCTGACTCCTCGATTGAAGGAAGTGGTCGTTTTAGACCGCTGGGCTGAGGTGCAATTCCCTCCGCACGGAGGTAGTCTAGACTAGAGTCGTCAGAGAATTCAATGTTAAGGCAAGTAAAATAAACTCGCCAATTGACCTATATCTGAAAACAAAGCTGCACCAAGGTGTCTTGTCGATGGAGGTATATTTGAACAATACGGAGCCGTTTTTCTTCACTGGTCCGTCATCCCGCAATCTACATGTATAGCAGTTAAGTTAAGAATTTGAGATATGGTGCTTGTACTCACAAAACGGAATGTGATCCTATTAGCTTTTGCTTCTCATGCACCGTTAGAAGTCTGTCTAACGCGCCCACATTATATGCCTTTTGTTTACTAGTTTCCCTTCCTACTACATCTTTGATACGATAACAGTTAACCTTTATGGTACCAAAATCGGCCTTCACCCCACTCGTGCTGTCGCAGTCTCCCCACCGAGTAAAATACAAAGTAAGGAATAATAGAGTATGGTCTGTACAATACTTACCAGTTACATCTATTGCGGAAAACATGAATATTTTTCGAGTAGATCCGTCGTTCGTCTCACACACTTCCCACTCTCGGAACTTGGAAGAAAGCGCACGAGTACACATAAGCACACCGTTGATGAATATATCAAATTTAACTGGGATAATTGTTCGTTCCCCATGTATGCTAAACGTATGCGAGTGTTACAGTAATAAATGACTGCATCAAACTAGTCAAAAACATACATCGGAGTTTTAATTTTCGTTAGCTTGGTGTTCCCTGAAATTTGCAGAAATTGAGTAGAACTTCAAGTGCGCGTGATAAATGATACTTGGCAACTCCGGAGTCATCACGGTGCGCAGACATTTGCAACGCCGCGCAGCCACATGGACTGCCTCCTTACTCGGAGTTGAAAACCAGCGCAGTCATCCGTGGGAACTACCTGCCTTTTGAATATCTCTTGGACGTAACCCATCTCGTTCCCTCTATTGGAGCACGTTATAACTTAACCCATCGCTCATGTAAATTCCTTGCTTTAGCCATGCGTCGTTTCACTCACAGTCCACCTCCGACATCTCCTAGGTATAATTCGGGAAGACCTCGTTATGACATCGATGGGGAGGAGGTCCATTATCCAACCCGACCAGTGGACAAGGACAAGGCTGAACAAGAACTTACTATAAACATCAAGAAGGCAACCAGCCCAGAAGAGACTGCCCCGAAGCAGAAGCATGTCCGAAGTGAACTACCTCTTCGTGCGAGCCGAGTTCTGAAGCTGACATTTTGAACTACTAGAATGTATCGTATATACATGGGATTACCACTCGTCAATATCTATTTGGCAAGGCCTTCGTGTCCAGCCCATATTGTCAGATGAAGTGCAGACGTTCAAGGCTCTGATTACTGTGCACAAGCTTCTACAAGAAGGTCATCCGGTGGTGCGTTTCAGCTACTTTCCACTGCCGCGGTTCATAGAGACAGAGCCAACGTCAGACACTCAAAGAAGCACATGGTCAGACTGGCTGGCTAGAGACATGCGCACGGACAATTGGTCACGACAGCGCAAAAGGTGTGAACTACGCTTTCTGTGCAGGATGCATTGATCATTTCTCCCAACAGGTTATGGCGCCTTAATCCGAACATACGTTGCTTTTATTCTTGCCAAGCTCAGATTTCACCGTCACCGTCCCGAGTTCAATGGACTCTTTGAGTACGAGGAATATGTTAGTTTGAAGGGTATTGACGATCCCAATGAAGGGTTTGTGAAACGTTCGTTTTGGCATGTAGCCATGCAAACTATATTTCAGATACGAGACCATCTCGGACCTTATGGGACTCCAAGACCAGATTGAATCGTTCCAGCGTATTATCTTCTCTCATTTCCGCCATTCTGCTAACAATGAATGCCGCATCTCTGCACTTGTCCCTCTGGTCAAAGAGAGTTGGAATATTTATCGGTTTATTACCAGCATGTTGCGTGCCATGCATCGGAGTAAGCAAGTGTATCCAGCTTCCTTGACTTGTTGATAACACTCCCCAGAAACGGAATCTGCGGACGCGCTTGAACCTCTACGAGCGCGATACAGTGCTCAACATCACAGCCTCCGAAAGTTCTATTACGAATGTTCCAATCTCAAGTATCTTACAGGTCTAATTAACGTGCCCAAGCTCGGACAGGATCCACCCAACCTATTTGACAGCAGCACTCCACCGGATCTCCCAGCCCGCCCGGATAAAAACTTCAAAGTACAATCTCCTCCCCCGACTGCACCTACACCTTCGCCGACTGCTGCCGAAGTATCTGAGCAGGCCCGTATTCTCGCCCAATATGAGGCTCAGCAGGCACAGCTTGTGGCACAGCGTGAGGCGGATGAGCGGGCGAGGCAGGAAAGAGAATTAGCACAGCAGAGAGAATATGAGGAACTGCAGCGGCAGCAGGCGGAGCGGGAACGGCTGGCACAGGAACAATTGCTGCAGAGCCAGATGCAGGCATGGAATGACCAGGCTGCTGCTCAAGCAAACGAATTGCAACGCCAAATTTTGGCAATGCAGGGGCAATATGAGCGGGATCAGCTGTTACTGGAACAGTATGATCGAGTGAGTAATGGCCTGTGGTACCCTACATTTTTCACTGATATAATGCTATAGAGAGTCAAAGGTCTCGAGGGCGAGCTGGCTTCCATCAATGCTAATGTCGGATCCCAGATCATGTCCAAGGATGAATTGATCAAGCAGTTGCAAGATCAGGTTACACTCTGGCGGAACAAGTATGAGGCACTTGCCAAACTTTACAGCCAGTTACGTACGGAACATCTTGACATGCTGAGCAAGTATAAGCAGATGCAACTGAAGGCCAACTCTGCCAGCGAGGCCATTGACAAGATGGAGAAGATGGAGCGAGATGTTAAGGCCAAGAATTTGGAGTTGGCCGGTATGATCAAGGAACGAGATAGGGCGAGATTCGACGTGGATCGCCAGAAGTCGGTGAGTTGTTCTCATGTTTGGCATCTTGTAATACTCGCTTACCTTTCACGCAAGAACCACAAAGAGGAAATTGATAGACTACGGCGCGAGTTGGACTTTGCTAATGAACGTGCGGAGGATGCCAGCATGAGCAAAAGCACGCAAGCATCTTCTATGATGTCAAAGTACAATCGTCAGCTCAACGAGCTGGAGGATTCGCTGCGGGTCCGTATCAGTTGCCGCACAGCTTGATAGCCTATCGTTGACTGGTCATTAACAGGCCAAGCAAATCCAAATCGACGATCTATTCGCGAAGTTGGATAACTCAGCCGGTGAACTGGAACGGCTTCGTGAGGAGAAGGATCAGGAGATTATGATCTTACAGGAGGGTATGGATAGCACTATCCAGCAACTTTCTGATTTGCAGCAGGTTGGTGCTGTCTGAATAGGAACACGAATGTCCACTTACTTTGTCTTTCTTATATAGACGCAAGGTCTCACTGATCAGGCTACAAATGCTCAGATCGATACCCTGATCTTAGATAACCGCAAGAAGCTCCATGAAATTATCGGTGCGTCCCTCCATGCTGCTGGTCTTCTTGTGCTTATGCTGCATCATGTTTGCCAGATTCAATCTTACAGAGCTGTGTTCAGAAAGTCGACGATGCTATATATGAACTCGAATCACCGACGCAGGCCGGTAATTTGAACTCAACACCGGAATACACACTCTCCATGATTGAAAAGGCAATGAACAACGCCAACGAATTTGCAGCCACGTTTACGTTGTATATTGGCCAAGAACCTGGAGGCGAGCACGTCGAGGTGATCAAGGGCGCAAATGAGTTTGCTCAGGCACTCGCGGAGGTTCTTGTCAACGCTAAAGGGATCACTCGTCTCACTAGCAACGATGATGCTTCAGACAAACTTGTCGGAGTAGCAAAGACTGCTGGAGACGTCGCGCTGCGATTCTTCTTAAATTTGCAGTC
This sequence comes from Ramaria sp. MG151, assembly GCA_003314545.1. NCBI lineage: Eukaryota > Fungi > Basidiomycota > Agaricomycetes > Gomphales > Gomphaceae > Ramaria > Ramaria sp. MG151. The sequence continues at coordinate 84,261 of QMFG01000294.1, read as the reverse complement.
TTACAAGCTCGAGCTTGTGCCTCTTAATCAGCGGAAGGAAATTGCCCTGCGGAACAACGTCGAAGCTCGTGGTGCTCTAGGTAAACTATCAGAGGTGGTTGATGCCCTGGTCCCCAAGAACAAAGGTGGCGCGCTGGCAAAGGCCAATGGCGACATTGGAGATATCGTGGAGCAGGAGATGCTCGGTGCTGCACGAGCCATTGAAGCCGCGACTCAACGGCTAAAGGAGATGATGACACGACCACGGGACACGTCCAGGTTCAATGCCGTCGACGTACAAGTGCACGATACAATCTTGGCCTCTGCGCTGGCTATTGCGAACGCTATCGCACGCCTCATCCAGGCTGCTACCGATTCTCAACAGGAGATCGTTGCGCAAGGTAAAGGGTCAAGTACAACACAGCAATTCTACAAACGGAACAACCGGTGGACAGAGGGTCTGATATCCGCGGCGAAAGCGGTTGCATTTGCCACCAACTTGCTTATTGAGAGCGCTGATGGTGTTTTGTCTGGCACTCATACCCTGGAGCAACTTATTGTGGCGTCGAACGAAGTTGCTGCAGCCACAGCACAACTGGTCGCTGCATCACGTGTCAAGGCATCTCTAATGTCCAAAACTCAGGATCGGCTGGAACTGGCCGCAAAAGCCGTTACAGAAGCATGCAAAGCGCTTGTGCGGCAAGTGAAGGAAATCACGACGAAGCAGATCGACGCCGAACAAACTGATTACAGCGCGTTGGGTGCGCACGAATTCAAGGTTCGAGAGATGGAGCAGCAGGTGGAGATCCTCAAACTAGAAAAGGAGCTCGGCGCAGCACGACATCGGTTAGGTCAGATGAGACGTGCAGGTTACCATACAGACGAGACAGACTAAGCTGCTACAATCTATTTGCAAATTCTTCAACGACGTGATTACTACACCTGTTTTGTAATGTAAAAGCGGAGAGAATATATCGTGAGATAATGTGAACGTGAGAAAGTATTGGTAGTCAGAAATAGATATAAAGGAGAACTGGGACAGTGAATTAAATGCGAAGGAAGGGTATGCAATGGAACGTCAGCGACATGTATGACAAAAGTGAAAGGCAAAGTGGGACAAGATCTCCTATTGCATGAACGAGTCCACCGAACATACGGATTCGCGAATGGTGTCAATTGAGTCCATTCCACGAGATAGTTCGAGAAAACTGTCCCGTTCATCTTCTTCGCGCTCACTAAGGTCAGGCACATCTATTGTGACGCTTTGCCTTGTTGATGTCATATCTAGGAATGAGGGCTTCCTCTCGATCAACGCCCCCTTTGGAGGCATAGAACCAGCAGATTTTACTGATGTAGTGGAAAGCGTCCTTCGAGGCGGGAGCGAGAAACAGGAAGTGACTTGTGGGGGAACACGCGAAGTTGATCGATGCCGACGACGGGGTGGCGGCGGAGAAAGGCTCGTATACGATTCCACTGGTAAAATTAAGTTAGAGGGCGCAAAAGTTAGATCGGGAGGAGGTCCCCGCGCGCGACTAGGGCTTGGCGCAGAGCTTGCTTTGGACAAGAGAGAAGTACTGCGCGGAAGCTTCGATCCAGAAGATTCTGGTGCTGGAGAAGAGGATTCCTTGGCGGTGGAGGAGTGAATAGGGTGTTTCGACGAGGAGGACCCAATCGACGTGAGCGATGTATCTGACTCACGCGATCCCCAGCTGCTCTTTGTTCTACGTAATCCAGTCCTCTCGCTCTCCCGCTCCCATGCAGCGCCAAGTCGTAGCAGCTCCGCAGGCGGAACGATGTGCTGTGCAACCTCATGGGTAGCAGAGGGTGATGTCGATGATGCCGACGCAGGCTCTGAGCCGCGATCGTCAAACCACGAAGACAAGGAATGACCTAGCACGGAGCCAGAAGCACTACTCAGTCCGGCGCTGGAAGCATTCATGGGGACCGTGGTGTCAACGTGGTCGAGTTCATGCTTACGCTCCCGCTCCCTGTCACGGTCGTGTTTGCTGGTACCAAACAGTTTCCGTCGCGGACTCGTGATCGAATCCTTCCCAGTACTCACGCGTTTGGACATGCTTGTATTGGCTGGTGGTTGCGGTGGTGTATCTTGTGGTAGCGGCAACGAGGGTGAACGCAATGCCGGCAATGGTGGGGAATGCATATGGTCCTCAGAGCCAGGCATAACAGACGGATCAAATGAGCTGTAGTGCCTTAACGTGGGAACTGAGGGTGTTGGTGCATGAAGAGATGTGTTATGGAAAGATCGCTGCTTTCGGAGAGTCTTTGGTGCATCGGAGGACGATGGCAGCGCAGACAGCGCACGTTCTCGCTTGATACCTACTCCCCCCAACGGTGAAATTCCTGGAGGAGTTGGAAGAGGCCGCGACCCAGGTAAAGCAGGTTTGGCAGGCTTGGGCGTATAGTCGTTTCGAGTTGGGCTGTTCGTGGGGGACGATGGCGCGTGCCCTTTGACTTTGCCTTCTTTGTGTAATCCTGCTGATGGCCCAGTTTTACTATCGCGTCGTGGGGCTGGATCGTTATCTTCCTCGGGTACGGGTAGAGTCTCATCCAAAAGGTTGGGATAGTCGTATGCACCTACAGCCGGGGGCTCTTGTGGAGAAGGGCGACTATTGAAGGACAAGGAAGAGAGAGATGATGCAAATGATACAGAAGATGTAGATGCAGAAGTGCCAGAACGAGAACGCAGGGGATGATGTTCTGCAAATGGGGATGAGAGGAGGTAAAAACGCTTAAGTGATGACGAACCAAGATTCTGGAGGGATGTGGGTGTTGGGGGGAGCCCGGCTGTAGGTGGCGGGCGGGGGCTCATGCGTGCAATGTGTGTGGGAAGAGTCAGCGAAGTATTGGCTTGAGAAGTCCCACTCTGCGAAGGCATGGCTTCATGGCGCACATCTGTCGACTGTCCAGATCCAGATTTAGGACGGCTGTGGTTGATGGTTAAGTGCGAAGTCAACCCAGTCGATGGCTGGGATGCTGATGACGATGACGATGAGCGGGCAGCATGCAAGCGACGGCTGTCAGTGAGAGGCTCTTTCGAGGTCGAGATAGAAGAGTTTTGTCGCTGATGAGCCTGTGACGATTCTTCCTCTGTAGCTACCTGAGTCTGAGGCCACGGCAGTGCTGCTTTACTGCTTCTAGAATGCCGAATCGTCGTAGCAGAGGGGGCTACCTTCGCGGGGTTCGAATGGTCTTTGCTACCAGCACCGGGGGAAGTCATAGAGTGCGTTTCCGGTTGGTGGGACGTCGCCCATGGCGGCTCAACGGCTCGAAGTGGCTGATAAGCCTCAAATGCCTCGTTGGAGGTTCTAATCAGACGATAAGTTAGATATGTGATACAACAAAGCCACGGTCGACAGCTGGACATACCTTACTCTCGTCGGCAGTGTCGCACTGCGGTCCCTGCTCTCCTTCTTCGGAACGTCACTCATGGGGAGTCGTGAGCTAGTCTTTGTGGATTTACCATCTTTCTTCTGCGCCAGTCTTCTGCTGAGGCTCTTGTCGGAGTGAGCGGATGACCTGCGGTCATTGAGTGGTGGAGAGAATGGGTCAGTGTCCGTGAGGGTCATCAAGGATTTCTGGTAGGAGTTGCGTAGACCGGAGGATGATGGATCATCAGCAGGAGTAAGAGGCCCATCAGTGGAGGCTCTTGAAGTGCCGGAGACGGGGGAAGCGACTCTGCGCGACAAGTTCGGGTTTGAGAAAACTAGATGACGTGGTGACGCATTAAACTCCTTGGTGGTGTTTGATTTCTGGGGAGGTAGAGAGCGAACTTGCTGGGGAGGGTCTTGGATGTCGACTGGCTGCTGTTTCTTCGATCTGGAACCGAAGCCGATGACAGCAGCAAGGTTGAACCTGGATGATGATTTTGAGGAGACCGTAAATGCGTTGGGAGACGTGGGGCTTGGGTTCGTGACGGAAGTCATCAAGGGACGTCTGACTGCACCAGTCGCAGAGTGCGGGCGGTCGCCAATATAGCCTGAAATATCGGTATACAAGTTTAAAGCTGGATTGTAGAGTGAAGACTCCTTGCTGGCAGACAAGCGAGGCCACCACTGTTTGTTGTTGGAAGAAGGAGAAGGAGTGAGAGTGGTGGCCATGTAAGGTAAGTAATGATTGATGTAATGTCAACCGAAGCAGATCCTTAACGACTCCCCACCACGACTATATTTGGCGGTCAAGATATTCGGAGAAATCAAGGAGAGGAAGAAAGGAAAGCTAGCTGGACAGATATTTACGGGAGAATAGGAAAAGTTTACAGCAAGCGGCCAGGTCGCGAGGACGGGGTAAGCGCTCAATTTGTTAACCAATGGAACCAAGACCCGACGATGACTAATCAGTGCTTTTCGCTGTCCTAGGCGGAAGTTGAGCTATAAAGTCGAGTCACAGGGCGTCCGACCCTTGGACAGAGCCGCCTTCCTGAATACACGTTTCTCATGAAAAATCTTCATTGATTGTAGCGCTCGAGAAGATGACTCTCGGTAATCAAGAACTTGGACGACATCTTTGGCGGGCACCACACATGCTCCTCCTTGCGTCATTTGTATAGCAGATGCGGGGCCTATCGCTCCAGTGGTGCACAGTAGCAGTATGCTAATCGGTCCAAGGGTATACCCATCACATGTGGCGTCGCCTGACCGTGCTTCGAAGGTTAGGCCCGAATAGGCACGTGTTGCGATGCTGCTGCAAGGCTCGGGCTACGCCTGCCATCGATCATGAAACGCCATTATCGAGCCAGTTGCGATATTGACGAGGCGGACGCGCGACATCGCGAAGACATAAAGTATGTACTCCTCTCCTGACAACCGTCCCAGGCTGCGAGTCTCAAATATTCGTGTCGTGCTCCGAACTCTCACTATAAAGCAGATCCTTGCGACAACGCAAATTACGCGAACCCGATCGTTCCGATAACCGGAATCCCAACATCTACAACTATTACCAAAAGCAGCTAGCTATCCAGGCTTACCGGCATAATATGCAGATTATCTGGTCGCTTCGCTGTCCTGCCGAAGGTGGCAGGAACGAAACGGCTAAGGCGACGTTTTGCTTGAACCAATAGAAACTGCAATAAATCTCACACCTTTTTTGAGTTAACTGGTACGCCGATGCGGGTCCTGTTTCTGGCCTAGCTAACTGATACTGATGGCAGGTTCGAAGAAGTCTAGCTATGCATCTTCTGATCCGAATAGCAAGAGTGCAATTTGTATTTGGTCACGTGATGAGCTTGCGAATGGAACTTCTCGCTCGCCTTTGTCCTCGACTCCTTGTGCTAAGAAGCTTCATCATTATTCTGGTGTCGTTCATATCCGTTGTGAACAAGTCTGGAACGTCTCTAAAGCCAAATGGACCCCAGTCGAAGCCCATAATAATTTTGACCCAGAGCTGGTAGTTGGAGAACGACAATGAAATGCAGCTCCTGCTCCGCAACGCATGGTTCGATCCGGGGCCATGTGATTTCTCGTTCGAACTTCGGTTTGTCCTTGTGATCCTTCTTTTGCTAGACGCGGCCACATCACCACCAGATCCCATATCTGATAGCTCACAACGGCAACATTGTACGTCACCCCCACATCGTGTTAAACGTCGTGTTGTCATAACCTTTCTCGCTCGAGACCGAAAATAGAGGCTTGTGCGCTCCAACTCGCAGTTTTGACAAAAGGACCAGTCTCACGAGGCCGACCTCATTTCTGGAAGTAAACGTAGATTACGACTCCAGAGTATGTCAACCCCGATAGAAAGGGGTGACAAGTCTAGGTACACCACCATAGCCCATAGCTTCGGCGCGGAGTAAAGAAAGTGTTTCAGGTCCATCATAAACTTTTGATGTCACCCATGACACAACTTCGAAATTGGATTTGGGGAGCAGGAAGGACCTTGTAGTGGGGATTCATTCAGCTTGTAGTATACCCTCCGCTATGTCTTTCTAGCAAAACATTTCCGAGGAAGTCGATTGCTGTCACTGGAAGGAAGCCGAGTTTACAGTGGCGCCCTTCTCGTCTCCAACATTGACTATTTAGTTTGCAGCGGCCATCAGACGCTGCTCAAATTAATGACTTCCTTCACCGTGCTTGATGAAGTTCCAACCG
>QMFG01000294.1:62357-78147 GCA_003314545.1 Ramaria sp. MG151 | reverse complement strand
AAGTTTCCAACCGTCACCGCCACTGCAATTCAGAACGCAGTCCACACTGTTTTAACGCCCTCCTTCCTAGTTGAGCCAACTCAGTTGCCATAGCCAACGTCTTCTAGTGGGGAACATTCCAATGAAGAGTATGATTCTCGTTTGTGAAAGGAAGCAATTCTAATGGCATCTCTGGTCCCTAGGACCGGTGTTTGTCTACAACATTAATGCATTCAGCCGGTCCTCTAGCGTTGCTCAGTTACCAACATCATCTTCAGGCTTCCGAATTCCGGGGATAATACTTAACGAAGCTATGTTCTTCATGGGTCATTGCGTTTCAGGAGGTAATCATAACACATTGTCTCCCTACTTCCCATATAAGTCTAACTATCGAACTCAAAGCTCCCCTCCCTTGATGAATCTCTAATTTATCGCTAATGTATGGAAACTCTTCGACGGTAGCTGGAGTCTTTAAACGTTTAGTCTTGAACCGGAATATCTTGATGTATAAGAATATAAGTCGGGAAATCCAAAGAGATTGTCTCTCCGCTGTAAGATCGCTGTAAGGAAGCCCAGCTTATTTCTAACGGCGTTGCCGATGACTGGGTATACTCCAGGTCAGTCGAAAAGGGGACGAACCTTATGACCGGGGATCAGTTAGGAATACCATCAAAACTGCCCATACTTAAATATATATAGACAAGCGGAACACCTAATTGAAACATGTTTCTTTACTGCTGCTCGCTGTGGAGACCCTATAATAACCTACATAGCTCCATTCCACTCTTCAGACTTGCCAATCCACCCTTTCGATACATATTGTAGTCTTTGTGAGTTCTGCCAGTCAGAGGAGGTCCACTGTATGTGAGATACACGAAAAGCTTTGCACGTTGCCTGCAACTTATGTTTTGTAGGATTAATCGTCTCTGTAGTTATTGTTGTCTGTCCAAAAATGAGCCAATGTCTTTATGTTTGGTTTCTCTTTGTGTTAGCGACAACTCAGTTCAGAGGATGCAAGCAGAGGAAAGAAGTGAGCGGTGAAACTAGTTAGTGTATTGCTTAAGACTGGAGTTCACTATTATGATGATTATTAACTAGTATGCAATTCCCAACTATAGTATTTTGTGTATTTCATAACAATTTGTGAGCCAGCATCCTATTAATAAGTGAAGGGATTGCAGGGAGAATTACTCAGAATATGCAGTCACCGTATTACAATCTATTATAAACGAGCTACAGCTTGGCTGTAGAATTTGCAATTCGTTGTCAGAGCTACTTGATACTGCGGTGTGCTTCTATAAGTGGAACAGGTAATGTGGAGAGAAACAAACGAAGGTAGGAATAATAAAAGCTATAACAGTAATTGATCGTCGTGTAGCTCAAGCATCGTTGTTTTTACTACATTGGCAACAGCTTGGATTTATATGACATCGATGATAGAGGGCTAATCTATGTTGAAATTGGTATGTTCTTGTGGAGACATGCCTCATTCCACACACACACTTCTCTTCTTGTTCCATTCATTCCATACACTTTGTTCTTTTCGTTCCATCGTATAGTATATACATGTATGGTGCAGTAGTCAGTTCACTGTCTAAGTTGTGTTATCACACATTTGACTGGGATACTATCTAGCTTTCTACAAACTATGGGCTTCCATCTACACTTTAAAATCAAATCAAACTTCTACAGCATGGAAACAACAAAATTGACCTCCAAAAATGTTAGCATTCTTACTGTGGATGGCTGGACTCTATGATTTAGAAATTTCAAGTTTGTCCCCAAGGTGTCCCAGTAAAAGGTATTAAAAGACTCGGGGAATATAATGTAATTTGCGTAGGGTAGACTTGACAATGTTGACGCGTCGGGTCACGCGCTGGTCACGTGCGATGTTTGGGGGCGCGCAATGTCGTGTTGATACGCTGTTTGAAGAAAGATGTTCGTGTGTTGAATAGATGTTAAAGTGAAGGGCGTCTTTTGAGGACCGTTCGAAATAGTGACTTGCGAACTAGCTGGACTGTAAACTCAAAGTCAAAGCAGTTGACATTTAATCATCAAACATCTTTTATAGTATTAAGTAAAGGAGAAAACATTTGTCCATGTGAAAAGTCCTATCCCCTCATCAACTCCTGCTCCTGATATGTGTTGTCATTTGTGATGCTCGTGTCTGCCCCCTTTGACTCAAGGGGGTGTTGGATTCTGGGTGGTGCTGAACAGGGACCATGTGCCAGAAGGCTGTTTAGCTTGAGCAAGTGAAATTACCTGTTGTAAACAGATAACTATTACTAAGCAACTGTAACTAACATTATGCGGCAAACAATGCCGCTCGCACTTTTCCAACAAGGGGTTTGTTCCATGTCTCACATGTAGTTATAGGTGGTGTCCCTCAACTTGAATTTTTCATGCATACTCGTGTGTATTCTTGGCTCATATGTTGAATCTCATCCTGTACTGGTCTGGAGACAAGTATTGGGTGAAATGAAAATGAAATGAAAGTAAAGTGGGAATGGAATGAATTAGGAGAAAAAATAAATGTCTGTCCTTTATCAAAATGTCCATCTGCCCCTCAACCCTATCTTCTCAACATAAGGTACACACATCTCCTGGATCAGGAGGTGTTGTGGAATTAACTACACGCGCATATATGCTACTCCCGAGATATCCGGACGGGCGCTTAACTGCCGGATAGGAGGGGAAGGCAATATATGCTGGATTCCTCAGGTCAATCTCATTCCTTTCCTCTGAATTCATAACCATCCTTTAGATACTTCTTTTATAAGTATATGGACAAGTTTTATTAGCTAGAGTCGTCTAGTTATTTAGTTATGTAGTTAAGTATAGTTCCTGGTCAGGGATGACCGGAGACTATACAGCTGCACGGGCAGCCGTAGACGAACCCCTCAGTGTGTTCTATCACTGAGGTGGTGAGTCTAACCTTTGTTTACCTTGTAGAAGAGTAGCTAACTGGTTAGTAGATATCTCTGTCTGCAGGTAGTTATTTAATACTTAGTGTGTTCTATCACTGAGGTGATATCTCTGTCTGCAGTATCAAAAATTTCAATAATTCTCCTATCTACAACAATCCAATAGTAACAACAGGAGGACCATCTACAGTTGTCAGATCAGTGTTGCATCTGTGTTGAACCATAGTTACTGTTTTTGTGCCAGCTGTCAATGAGTGGTCCCAGAGTTATAGTGAGGCAACACTGTGAGTTTATATAGTGTTGTGGACACTTTGGTGATGTAGGCACTATTTGCATCTACGTGGTTTGTCTTACATCTACCATACAGTGACTCACAAAACTGAGTCAATGTTTGGTGCTTTTGGACTATTCATTGAATAGCTTTGAATGTAAAACATATATGAAAAAGTGTTGGTGCATCAAAGAAAGAATCTGATCAGGGCTATGCAACCGTTAAAAATTATGTAATTCCAATCAGAGGTGATGAAGATATGGGCAATTCAAATCAAGGGCCCATTGACTCAGTTTTGTGAGAGGGTATTAGAGAAATAGTAAGTTGCAATTCTAGTATTTGATATTGTCCCTCTTAGCCTCAATTACTGCCTCATGTCTTCTAGGCATACTCTCTATCAAATTCTGACACACCTCTGGTGGTATGTTATTCCATACCTCCTCTGCTCTCTCCCAAATTTGCCAATCTCCCTTGAGTGGTGTTGGATACCCCTTAAGCCTGTTTTTTGCATGACCCCAGAGGTACTCAATAGGATTCAGGTCTGGAGACTGTGCAGGCCAGTCAAGGAGAGTGATATTGTTGTTTTCCATCCAGTTCTTGGCCTTCTTTGACTTGTGCTTTGGGCCATTGTCCTGTTGAAAAATTACCTGTTCCTCAGGAATTCCACTTTCCTCCAGGCTGGGCAGCAGGTGGTCCTCCAAAATGGACACAAACTGATCAGCATCCATCTTCCCCTCAATCTCTGCAAGCTGGCCAACACCATTCCATCCCATGCACCCCCATACCATAATGTTTCCCCCTCCAAACTTGACTGTCCCCTGCACCTCTCTCTCAATCAACCCCTCCCCCTTCTGTTTCCAGACCCACTCCCTCCCATCAGACCCAAACCTGTTGATTTTGGTCTTATCTGACCAAATGACCCTCTTCTAGTCCTCTACAGTCCACTCTCTGTGCTTCAAAGCAAAGGTCAACCTCAGCTGTCTATGCCTTGCACTGAGGAAGGGCTTTTTCTTCTTCACCACAGCCTTGAATGAATGTTTCCTGAGAACTCTTCTGACTGTTTCTGAGGAGAATGGGTGGGGGATAATTGTATTGATGTGTTTGGTGACCTGAGTAGCATTGGCAGCAATTTGTGATAAAATAGCATGTTGATCTCTAGAGGAAAGCTTGGGAGGACAATCTCCAGAGGAGCAGGGCTGGTTGGGATGGAGAGTTCTGAGAGTCCTGGATACTGTGGACTGGCTGAGCCCAAGTCCTGAGGCAATGGTGCAAGTGGAATGACCATGAGAGGTTAAGGAGAGGATGTTTCTTTTTGAGCAGAGGAAGTGGGGTACATTGGAGTGTAGTGAAGTTCTGGACATGTTGGAGGGGATTGAATACCTTAATTTGAGTTCTCATGAAAGATAAGGTTACCATAGTAACCATCTATCAAGGGTTGTATGTTATATAATAGATGGAGCATCAGATTCTGATTGTTCTGATACCATCTCACAAAACTGAGTCAAAGGGCCCTTGATTTGAATTGCCCATATCTTCATCACCCATGATTGGAATTACATAATTTTTTAATGGTTGCATACCCCTGATCAGATTCTTTCTTTGATGCACCAACAATTTTTTCATATATATTTTACATTCAAAGCTATTCAATGAATAGCCCAAAAGCACCAAACATTGACTTAGTTTTGTGAGTCACTGTATGACTACCTAACACCCAACCAGGGGTGTTCCTACATGCTGTCAACCCTGTCTGGCTTCTATCCCCATATGGTGCTCTCATCCCTGATGAAGGCCAGATGTTGGACTGGGCATTTGGGCCATGCCCCCAAAGGTGGCCTGAGAGTTTGAGACTTCAGATTCATGACTGGAGACTTTGGGTCCATGACCCAAAGGTTTGGATTTGGGTTTTCACACTTTGGATCAACCAAAAATGGGTTGTCCCCTGACATCAGCCCCCTCTGAGAGTGCTGCATCCTCAAAGCATGGGCTATGATGGTGTCGAAGGCAGTCCCTCCAAGATGCCCCAGAATGTCTTTGATAGAACTCTCAAATCTTATCCAGATCCAAGAAGTCTGCTTCCAAAACCCAAGTGTTCTCTTCATAGCCATACCCTTCCCATTAGCCTCAGTGGAACCAGCTGTCAAGGATCTGTTCTACTATGTAATGCTTGGCTCCATCTGTGATTTTGGGTGGGGGTGGTGGTTGGGACTTCCAACTGGGAATAGGGTCCTTGGATGCTGGGAGGAGCTTGACTACATTGAATACTAGATGTAGTTGCACCATTGATCTTGGCAGTTGAAGACAATACATGTTGTGTCCAACTCTCCATTGAATAATGTATGGCCTGAGGTATCAGTGTGCAAGCTTTGGAGATGGTTGGGTCATCTGAATCTCCAAAGCATCCAGAAATACCCAATCGCCTACCTTGTAATTGGGAGCAGGGGTTTGGCATCAGTTGTAAGATCAAGTCATGTCATCTCTTGCCTTGGTCAGTGCTGACTTAGCTTCCTCTAATGACTTCTCCATCCTGTCTTTGAACTCATTCACAGTCTCCATGTGGGATTCAGTTTGAACCCCATTCAAGGATGTCGGCCAGTGTCTAGCATGGATGGTATCTCTTGGGTCGTAGAGTGTATGTGATTGTTATATTGAAACTCTGCAAGTGGGAGGAGTTCATCCCAATTGTCTTGTCGTTTGTCTATGAAGATCCGAAGGTATTGCTCAAGTTCTTGGTTAACATGTTTGTTCTGTCTGTTGGTCTGTGGGTGATAGGCTGTAGTGGCCACGAGTTTGATTCCAAGCAGTTGATAAAGTTCTCGTGTGAACTCTGAGACAAATTGAGGACCTTGGTCAGAGACAATCTGCTTTGGAAATCCATGCTGCTTCCAGATATGCATGAGGTAGAGTTGAGCAGCTCCTAATGCTGTGACCGTGGTGTTGGTTGGAAGGAAATGGGCTCGTTTGCTCACCAAATATACCACATTCATGACCACATCAAACCCTCAGGCTTCTGGCAGTTCTACGATGAAGTCGACACTAATCATGTCCCATTGGCACTTGGGGATTGGTAGCGGTTGGAGTTCGCCCATTGGTGCCCTTCTTTGTGCCTTGGTGCAAAGGCATAAGTTACAAGTTTTCACATACTGTCCGATGTACCTGGACATCTGTGGCCACCAGTAGTTCTGAGACACGAGTTCTAGTGTCTTCCACCTTCCTGTGTGTCCAGCCACTTGGGTGTCATGGTGCTGGAACACAATATGTCGCTGAAGCTTGGAGTTGTTTGGTACATAGGCTTTCCCTCAAAACAGCAGTAGACCATCCCATTTGGACCACTCCGAGACTCAGACTGTATGCAAGTGTCCTTTTTGGAGCTTCAAGACAGCTGTGGCCACCAACTCTTCCTTCTCCCCACCTCGAGTCATCCTTCAGATATCTTGAAGTATATCTCGCTCTTCACCTACAGCAGTGAGTCCTTCAAGGGCCCAAATGGTGAACAGTTCTGGTTGGAGTAATGTTCAGCCTTCATTGTCACTCACTCCAGACCTGTGGTTGGGCCTTTGGGAGAGGGCATTGGTCTTCCCCATAGTTTGGCCAGGCTGGTGGTGGAGCATGAAGTCAAACCAGGACAGATATAGTAACCACCAAGCTTGCTTCCAATTGAGCTTCTTTGAGGTCTGGAAGTACTCTAAATTCTTATGATCCATCCAGATCTCAAATTTGAGTTGTACTCTTTTTAAAAGATGTCACCACTCCTCTAGTGCTCAGATTATGGCTAACATCTCCTTGTCATGGATCTTGTAATTCTGCTCTACTGGGCTGAGGCTTTTGGATAGGAAGGCTATGGGGTGCCACTTCTCATCCTTGGATTGTTGAGAGATGACTTCTCCTGTCACAAAGTCTGACAAATTGGCCTCCACTTGGTACATCTGAGTGTTATTTGGGAAGGCCAGGATAGGGGCTGAGGTGACAAGTTCCTTGAGCTTGTGAAAGGCCGAGTCTTTGTGTTCCCCCCAGCTCCAAGTATCTCCCTTTTTTGTCAGGTCAAAGAGGGTGTCAGAATTGTTATAGATGGATGTAGGATTAGTAGTATCATTTGGAAATGTTTCTAATAGTAATAGAATGATATTCAAAAGTGAATAGAAATCCTACAGTAAAATCAAATGGCTTTCAGAATGTTTGTGAAAAGGTGCATAGTTCTGAAGAGATAGATATCCCGAAGGGATTCTATCTTTGCAGTCCATGTCAATCACAGCCAATGGTCTCACATTCTTTTGAAGTGTGTCTGAACTAATATGAATGAAGTTAGAGTACTCACTCAAATGTAAACTTGGTGAGAGGTTGTTGCTTAAGGTAGTTCACAATGAGTTGGCAAGTTCAAGTAGAACAATCAAGTAGACGTACAATAATTGAACTAGGGAACATACATGCAAATGTGCTACTTATATACCAAATGGTTTGGAAAGAGAAGTGAATGGGAAAGAGTCTGTGATGGTCAGAAAGTAGGTAAGGTACATGTATACTAATCAAAGGCCATATAAAACAAAGAACAAGGGAGGTAGGAAAATTGTGAATGAGAAGAAAAGATTAATGGACCAACAATGACTCTTGAAACATGTTTCTGAAACATGTGGCTCTTTGGGAAAAGATATCCTCATGCTATTCCTTCAAATAGTGACCCTGAATGTTGGGGATGAATTAGTCAACATATTGGATAGTATGGGAGACAAAGAATTGACCCTGATATTGAGTTCCTTGAAATAGATGGGGATAGTGATGGGGATAGTGCAGGTGCTTCTTTTTTGAGAAAAGATGTATGATTGAACCTGATTGTTGGTTCACTTGGATATCAAACCGAGTAATGTGCAATGTTTCATGGTGATGGGATGTTGAGTAAGAACATGTGATGAAAGTTCTGTCAGTTTGGAAATCCAAATGGGCTGTTTGGACAGAAGCTGTTTGGAAAGGTGAGGTCAGACATAAATCATAATTGTGATGGAGGGCTCAGACATGGTGTGAGTAGTCCTTGAATCTGCAGTAGAAATTTGCAAACCTGAGAAAGGCTTGCACTTTCTTTTGGGTCTTCAGAGTCGGCCAGTCTATAACTCCTTTGACCTTGATTGGGTCCATTTTGGCTTGCCGTTCACTTGCCGTTCAGAGATGATGAGCCTAAGGTATTCAATCAATGTATGTTCAAACTCACATTTATCAGGTCAGAGACAAAGTCTATGCTCTCAGAGCCTCTCCATAGCTCTTCAGACTACCTTTTGGTATTCTGAAATAGTTTCGGAGAGGATGAGAATGTCAGCCAAGTACACACAGACCACTCCTTCCATGATGAGGTCTTGGAAAATGTTGTTCATCATTGTCTGAAAGGTGGCAGGACTATTGGCTAGCCCAAAGAAAATTACCAGAGATTCAAACAGGCCTCGGTTGGTCCAAAAGGTAGCCTTCCACTCATCCCCTTCTCGGATCCAAAAATTATTATACCCCCACCGGACGTCAAGCTTGGTGAAATACTTGGCACTCTGAAGTTGATTGATGAGTTTGGGAATGAGGGGAATGGGATACTGATTTTTAACTATCATAGCGTTCAGGGCTCGGTAGTCTTGTATGAGCCTGAGCACTCCATCCTTCTTTTTTATGAAGAAAACTGGTGAAGCCATCGGGAATTTTGACAGTTGGATCTTATCCAGGCAAAGGTTTTCTTGGAGGAGCTCGTCTGTCAGGGGACAACCTGCTTTCACCAGATTCTTCACCTCTAAGACCTTCACACATGCAAAGCGCAAGTCCAAAGTGTGAGAACCTCAGTCCAAAGTCTCAGGTCCTTGACCCAAAGCCTCCAATTACAAGTCCAAAGTCTCTGGCCTCTGGTCTGAAACCTCAGACCACCCAAGACCTCAGCCAACCTCAGGGTATGACCTGAACATCTGACCCAAACACCCGGCCCAACATCTGGCATTCGTCAGGGATGAGGCATCTTATGGGGATAGAAGTCAGACAGGGTTGACAGTGCATAGGAGTGCCCCTGGTTGGGCATTAGGTAGTCGTATATAGTTTTTTCACTAGTAGTGGGGATCCCTAGACTTTTCTCTTTGGATTTCCCCTCTACTAGGTAAGAATTCCCTTTTATTGTATTTCTTTGCATATATATACCTTTGGATTTCCCCTCTACTAGGCATCTGTGAGCACTAGAAGGGTTGCCCTTATATTGTCTAATTGTGTCTGTTCGTTTGGGGTAAGAGATACACTTTGCAGCTAGAAGGCTTTGCTCCTGGTTCTAGCTCAATGGTGTGATCCCAAATCCTTTGCTCTGGCAGAACATCAAAGGAGTCCTTGGAGAAAACATCTTTGAAGTCTCAGAGGTAGTCAGGGATTTTGGATGAGGCCTGATGATTCTTGTGGTGGGCCTCGGCCAGTCTCTGGGATGTCATTTGGGTAGCTCGGACCTCATGTAATGTCAGGTTGAGTGGGATACAGAGGAGTCGGTCTTCCAATGAGAGTTGGTCGTTCAGTCCAAGCTCGGGTATTAGGCTCAAAGGTTCAGCCTCAGACTCTCAAGTTTCAGACTCTTTGTCTGTGAAGCTAGGCATTGGTCCTGCTTGGCAAGCTCAGATCCTTCAGTCTGCTCTCCAGGCTTCTTTCTGCTCCTTGTTGACTTCTGTCAGACATGTGACACTTATCTGGACAATGACTCATAGTGATCTAATTGATCTCTGGATTGTGTTTGGCCAGCCATGTGAATCCAAGCAGCAAATCTTGCTTTCCAAGATTGGTGACTGCAAATGACATTCACTCTGAGTGGCCATCTACTTGGAGGATCACATCTACTATCTCTGTTATAGCACTAGCATCATTGGGGGATCCATCCACATTATACACTGGAATGGTGCATTGAAGCATCTGAGTCATGATTCGGTTACATTCTATGTAGCTTCAACTCATAAACAGCCCAGTTACTCCACTGTCTATAAGTGCTGGGCTGGACATTACTTCACCTGTGTCGGTGGCCTGGATCTCAACCTTGACCAAGAGAGACTTTGGGTTGGTGGTGGAGGCAACCACATATTTCTTAGGGAGTCACCTTTCCCACCATTGGCAAGGAAGGGAAGGATTTCTTTGGATGCAGCTGTAATGGATTCCTTAGTCTGTGAGGTGGGGGAGTTCACTTCACCCAAATGGGCTGACCTTTTGAACACAGGTCTGGGCTGTAATTGGTAGGACAGACAGATTCTAGGCTTATCCACAGCCAGGAGGATACATCTCTAACAGAAGTCATTTTGACAAAGTCTTATGCATCTCCAGCAAAGGTATCAAAGGTGCTTACCTTGAAAGTGGAAGAAGAAGTGTGTCCCAGAGGAGGAATAACTGCAAAGGTACTAGGGTACAAGAGGGTCGATCGGAAAGTACGGCCAGTCCCCACCACTATGCCAGCACATGCTAGGGTCTGATGCAGTTTTCCAACTCACTCCCTCACCTCTCTGATTCCATTAACTCCTAATCCACCTGCAATTGTAAGCTTTGGAACATGTCTGATGAGGGAAAGATGGGAGGCACTGAGTGTAGGGAAAGATAGGTCATTATGGGAGGAAGAGGTGAAGCTGGTTTTCAAGGTGTTGAAGAGAAAGGAGAAGGCTCTGTCATGGACAGAGGCAGAGGAGGTTCAAAGAGGAGTATTTTCCTCCTGTGGTAATGGCAACGGTGGAGCATGAACCCTGGGTATTATGTACAGGCAGTGGGGGCGCACTATTCACCCACTGTGGCCTCCAAAATCCTCTGAAGAATCCACCTCTGGGTTTCCCTTGGGCTTTGGTTCAGTCTCCAGGTCTAGGGCTTTGGACATGTCTGCCAGCACTAATAACTCTGGTAGGAGCTCTAGCTTTTCCTCTGTAGTCATGGTTTGGACATCATAGCTCTGAGGGCAATCTTGAGGGTAGTGGCCCGTCTGATGGCACCTGTAGCATGTGACCAAGGGGTCACTTCAATTTTTTGCCCTGTCTATATACATAGGCATCAGGCCATCTTTTGCTTGGGCTGAGAATGACTTTGGTGCTTTGGAGGGTGCCGTCAGAGTTTTCTGTGGTTGGGCCAAAATATTGAGTGAGTTGGAGTAAGGCCATCCAAAGATCAAATGGGACTTCAGGGGTGCTATTTGGGTGTTACCCTTCATCTCATTTTTATTGTATTCCATAAAGGCCTTGTTTACCTCTCAGTTCCAAGCCATCCTTTGGGCCACTTGGATCCATTTCTCTGGCTCGTTGATGTCTGGCATTTGGTCTCCAAGTGTTGCTACTCGGTTCTGGATCATGGGGTCAAGGCCTTTGCAAAATTTGATCATGATGGTTTTGTCATCTGAATACTTGGCCATCTCAATCAGTTCTGAGAATCAGTCTATGTAGTCTTCAACCAAGTCTTTCCCCTGATACCAGCTCATGCCTTCTGTCATGATCACAATATGGACACCTTGCCTATATTATTGTTCTTCCAAATCACCTCTTCCGAACAGATCATCCAAACCCCAAACCATCAATGCCCCAATTACATCATTTTCATTCAACAACCTGCTTCTTCAACAGTTTCCCTGAATCGATTCATTAATGTTTAGTGAAACACATCATTGGTCAGGGTTAATCATAATCTTTTCAAGAAAGAACCACCCTGACTATCCCCATCACTATCCCCATCATTTTCATTAAACTCATTGATTGAGTTGTTTCTA
This sequence comes from Ramaria sp. MG151, assembly GCA_003314545.1. Classification (NCBI taxonomy): domain Eukaryota; kingdom Fungi; phylum Basidiomycota; class Agaricomycetes; order Gomphales; family Gomphaceae; genus Ramaria; species Ramaria sp. MG151. Next base: position 66,257 of record QMFG01000294.1, on the reverse strand, counting down.
TTCTTTGGAAGCTTGCAATGACATTCCATATTATTAGACTCCATAATATGAATGTTCTAGACCCTCAGGATCACCCTCCAAAGGATTTAGGGATGGTTATCTCTACCCAAAGAGCCATGCAATTCAGAAACATGTTTCAAGAGCTATTGTTGGTTCGTTAATCTTTTTCTTCATTCACAAATTTCCTACTTCCCTTGTTCTTTATTTTCCATGGTCTCTAATTAGTATACATGTACCTTAGCTACTTTCCAACCTTCACGGACTCTTTCTCATTTGCTCTCCCTTCTGAATCATTTGGTATATAGCTAGCACATTCGCATGTATATTCCCTGGTTCAATTATCGTACGTCTACTTGATTGTTTTATTCTATCTTGCCAACTTGTTGTAAACTACCTTGAATAGCAACTTTTCATTTGAGTAAGTACTCTAAACCTTATTTATATTAGTTTAGACACACTTCAAAAGAATGTGAGACCATTGGCTGTGATCGACATGGACTGCAAAGTTCATTCAATCAATGAGATAGAATCCTTTTTGCAAACCTTCCGAAGGCCACTTGCTTTTACTGTAGGACTTCTATTCACTTTCAAATATCAATCTATTACTATTAGAAACATTTCCGGACATTATTACTAACACTACATTCATCCATGACTTTTATCCTTTATAATTGAATTCTAACACCTTCTAACTTGGTAAGCGCTGAGACTTATTCATTCCTTGGGCAGAAGTTTTCCTCAAAGGACTTTTCAAACTCTCTCCAGTCTGAGTATTTGGCTCTTTGAGTTCTGCATTCAGTTCGCATAACTTTATTCAAAAAATGAGCAGCTTGGCCAACCTTAAGGAAGGAGAGGGCCCAATGGATTTGGACTTGGTTGCTTGGAAAATCCCCCTTGCAGATCTGGAAGTAGAGCCTGCAGGAATTGAGGAATGCATGCCCATTGTTTCAGTCTCCATAGAAGTCTGAAGGAAGGGCTGGCCAAGGGAATATCCCAATGCTTCCCATGTTTGGGTCTTTGGGGTTATCCCATGAGTCCATTTCAGGTCTCGGGTTTGGTTTGGGGCTTGTCACTACGTCTCATGGGTCAATCTAATTTTGCTAGGATAGATTTTAGTGCTACTTGAATAGCATCAGCCTTCATCCAGTTCACTGACAACTCCTCTTCCATAGCTCAGAGGCGGTCCTCTGATATGTCCATCTTGAGTAGGGAAGGAGGGTTTGTTCAGCATTCAGAGTTGGGTGATCCGATGATAGAGGAGGGGTAGTCAGGTACAGTGTGTACATGCAAGGTCGTGTTTTCCAAGTCACTGTCCTTGATCCTATAGTTACCTATTTTGGAAGATGCAGCCTGACCACCAGTCCTTCTCTGGAGACTTTTCTACTGTAAGGACAACCCTCCTAGCACCCACAGGTACCTAGTAGAGGGGAAATCCAAAGATATATAAGGAATATATAAGAAGGGGAAACTCTTAACTAGTAGAGGGAAAATCCAAAGAGAAAAGTCTAAGGGTCCCCACTACCAGTGAGAAAACTAAATATGACTACCTAATGCCCAACCAGGGGCATTCCTACACACTGTCAACCCTGCCCGGCTTCTATCTGTCAGGGGACGACTAGTTCATCCCCCTTATCTCCTGACTTTCTTCCATTTATTCCCCTTACTTCCTTTCTTCCCTCTACTCCTACTACCTTTTTAACCATTCTTTTATCATTTTTCCTTTGTTGACTGTGAAATATTTCTTATGTCACAGTCACAGTAGCTATACCGTTGCTGTTTAGGTAAGGGGGTCCTTAGTTCTTTCTCTTCTGGACCTCCCTGCCAGGTAAGCAGCTCACATGTATTTAGCTACATTACCTATATATTTACTTCTGGACTGTCACGATCACAGTTTAGGACATTCTATTGTATCAATCCTGAAACATAATGCTCCGAAGAATTCCAAAAGCTTCCTTTGGAATCTCGAACCACCCTTGCCCCAATACTTCACACACATTTGATCCGGTTAACCAATTCAGTCCAGGAATCACTTTTTTGAGTGTTTAATGAAACAATCAATAACAAGGTCCAATCATAATCTTTTCTGGAAAAGAAGCACCCTGACTATCCCCATCAATATCCCCATCTTTTCCAATGAACTTGTCACGATCATGATTTATGTCCTACTCCACCTTCCGAACCATCTGTCAGGGGACAACCTGTTTTCACCGAAATCTCCACCTCTACAGCCTTCACACATACCAAGCACAGACCCGAGGCGCAAGAACCTCGGTCCGAAGCCTTGGGTCATTGACCCAAAGTCCCTGATCACCAGTCCAAAACCTCAGTCCACCTCAGGTAGGGCCTGAGACCTCAGTCCACCTCGGTGGTAACCCGAACCTTGGATCTGAACACCTGGCCTGACATCCGACGTTCATCAGGGATAGATTACCTTATGGGGATAGAAGTCGGGCAGGGTTGACAGCGCGTAGGGATGCCCCTGGTTGGGTGTTAGGTAGTTGTATATAGTTGTATGTATCACTGGTAGAGGGGACCCTTAGACTTTTCTCTTTGGATTTCCCCTCTGCTAGGTGAGAGTTTCCCTTTATTGTATTTTCCTGCTTATATATATCTTTGGATTTCCCCTCTGCTAGTATCTGAGAGTGCTAGGAGGGTTGCCCTTACAGTAGAAAAGTCTCCAGAGAAGGACTGGTGGTCAGAGTGCAATTACCAAAATAGGTAACTATGGAATTGAGGATAGCGACTCGGAGGACACAACCTCTCCCGTACGCACTGCACCTGACTACCCCTCCTCTATCATCGGAACACCCAACTCTGAACGCCGAACAGACCCTCCCTCCCTACTCGAGATGGATACACCAGAAGATCATCTCCAAGCTGTGGAAGAGGAGTTGTCGGTGAATCGGATGAAGACCGATGCCATTCAACTAGCCTTAAAATCTATTCTGGCAAAATTAGAAATCGACCCACGAGATGTAGCAACAAGCCCCGAACCAAACCCGAGGCTGAAAATGGACTCATGGGATAGACCCGAAGAACCGAACACCAATACCATGGGGAGACAGCTAAGACTGGCCCTTCCTTCAGACTTCGATGGAGACCGAAACAATGGCCATGCGTTCCTCAACTCTTGCAGACTCTACTTCCAGATCTGTAAGGGGGACTTTCCAAATGACCAAGTCCAGATCCACTGGGCCCTCTCCTTCTTCAAAACCAGCTGAGCAGCTCGGTTTTCGAATGAGGTAATGCGAACTGAATGCAAAACTCAAAGGGCAAAGTACTTGGACTGGAAGGATTTTGAAAGAAGTTTTGAAGAAAACTCCTGCCCGAGGAATGAACAAGTCTCGGCACTTACTAAGCTAGAAGGCACCGGTTGGTATCAGGGAAAAGATTCAGTTGAAGACTACATCGATCGGTTCTCGGAATTGGTAGAAATGGCCAGATACTCCGATGACAAGACCATTGTGATCAAATTCTGCAAAGGCCTCGACCCCGCAATTCAAAATCGAGTAGCAACTCTCGGAGAACACATGCCAGATATAGACAAACTGGAAAAATGGTTCCAAGCTGCTCGGAGAGTGGCCTGGAATTAAGAGGCCAATGAAGCCTTTATGGAATCCAGTCAAAATGTATCAAAAGGCAGCACCCGAGCCCTACCACCGAAGCTTACCTCGGCTCTCAGACGTTCTTACACTACCTTTCCCAACACTTCGGGTCCACTTTGGAACACTCCGAGGAATGCCCCCGAATCCCAAAGGTGCTTCCAACTCTGTAAGGGCAACTCACGCGGGTACTGATTCCTGGGCAATGCTAGGAGCTAGAACCAGCGGGACACCACCCAGCCCTGGCCTTCTCCCTAGGCCTGACTCAGGGACTCAAACCCTAAAGCCTACCCACAAT
>QMFG01000294.1:0-62114 GCA_003314545.1 Ramaria sp. MG151 | reverse complement strand
AGGGAAAAGAATAAGAATTGGTGGACAGGAGGCTGTCCCCTGACATCACCCCCTCTCTAGAATGTGGCGTCCCGACACATGGACATAGACACACCCGGTCCACCCAATATGTGCAAGGGATACGAGCCGAACCGATGTATGGAACCCACTGAAGGGCGCCCAAGATGGCCACTGAACGGGGCAGGGAAGCAGGCGACTTCTCGGGGCATCCCTGGGGTCGATGGCAGCAGTGAATGGGTGACCATTGAAAGCGCGGGTGTAGGCCGAGCTGAACGACGAATATGGCCCATGCGACTTCCCGATATTTCCGAGAACAACGGTGGCACAAGTGTGCATGGGATCAACCGTGTTGCTTTCCACGGTCGATGAGGCAGGTATACAGGCGTCGACACAAAGGCATCGTGGGCGGTCGCTCTCGTGACAGCACGCACGGTGGAGATGGTGGGCGCGTATCGGTCGAGTCACGATGCATGTCGAACGCCAGCTTGTGTCACTTCCTGCAATACCCATACGGGAGTGAGGGTGCGTTCAAAAGCGACTGCGCTGGGCACCGAGAATGTGTGGAAGGGTGCGTTCAGTACGCGTTGGTGTCAGTGCACGTCCATGGCGGGCGGAAGTCGCAGGAAGGATGAGCGCAGTGGGAGCAAAACCCAGCGGCTGTTCAGGTCCAGAATGAGCGACTAGGGAGTGTTGAGGTATGTGGCCTATCTCTGTGTCATCTTATTTGCGTCGTCGGGGGTAGAGCTGCGCTAGGAGTGCAGCCTATAAGACCCCTCTGGGGCGCGCCCGGGATCGGTGGCGGCAGGAAACAACATGGGGCGTTGTCTCGAAGGCCTGAACAAAAAGAGGCCGCGAGTGTGGATCGGGCTGCGCGACCAACACGGCTTACACGACACCCTCGACCATTTGCAGAGTCGATGGCAGCGCAAACGTGCGCGGGATCGACTGCCGGTGGATGTGCAGGCATTGGTATCAGGGCATCGCCAGCAATTTCACAAGGGTGTCGATCGGCGCGAAGGTCGTTCGTGATGAGCGGCTGTGGTGTCTCGCCAACTTCTGTGACGGCATATGCGGCGGGCGCGCGCCGGGCAAATCACAATGTGTCGAGCATTCCAGTGTCGATGCTGCCGGCTGCGCGACGTGTACGTCAGATGCGAACTCGCATCACATCAGTGGAAGCCCTCCACTTCGGCAGTGGTACAGGAGCGGGAGCGGACCACCCGATCCTGCGATACTCTATGTTGTGGCACGTACGGGAGTCAAGACGTGTGCGGTGACGACTGCGATGGGCGCCGGGAACCAGTGGGAAAGCGTGTGCTCGCAGGTCGTCATCGGCGGCGACAAGGGCCGCATGATGGAATCCAAGGCGGCATTGACTGGGAGGATGGAGTCGCCGCGGAGGGGCTGAGTGGCAATGCGTCATGCTGGGGGGGTGAACACGTGTGGGGAGCGCGTTCAGTATGCGTTGGCGGCGGTCATACACGTCCAACGGCGGGCGGAAGGTGTGGGAAGTGCAAACGCAGTGGGGATGAGACCCAACGATGGCTTACGGTCCCGGCATGAATCAGAGTGCGCGGCCGTGGTGGGAGGCAACCCCGGGAGTGCCGATTCGATACTGTTGGACAAGAGATGGGGGCTGCGTATGCCGTCGAGGGGCGGTTCGTGAGCAACACGCACGGCGACTAAGTGCTGACCCTAGGGTGTTGCGGGCGGTCGTACAATGGTGTCGCGTTGAGCTTGGACCTGTATCACCTCCGTGGGGATCCTCTACGTCAGGTGGCCGTATGGGATGAGGACGCGTGTACGTGCTGGGCGCTGGGAACGAGTGGGAGGCGCGTGTGCACTGCTCCTTGTCGGCCACAACGAGGGGCCAGGCCGCAGCATGTCAGGGCATGACAGCGTCAAGCGCGAGGGATCGCGTTCAATACATGTTGCGGTGGTTGCTTGAGGCGTAGGTTGGGGTGATCACAGGGTCACTTAGCCAAGAACGGGGATGACGAGCCTTCGCAGCTCTGCCTCGGTATCGGTGGCCGCGGTACGCGGGTCCATATGGAATGGTGGTGGAACGCCGCTGGGTATCGGAGAGCGGGCAGGCAGAGATGCGGGAGGCGGACACGTAGGGGCGCAGCGTCGACAAGACCATACAAGGGCCGGCAATGACAATGGGCGCACAAGCGCGGATTGAGTGTTACGGCTTCTGAGACGTTCCCGGGACTGACAGAGGTGGTAGGGAGCGACCACAGAGGCACTGGATCGGTGTTGCAGATGACACCTGTGCGATCAGGCGTAGGCGACGCTCTGGGCTCCAGGGACAGGCGTGGGGGCGCCGCTTCGAGGACCTGAAACGAGACCAAGGCCGCAAGTCGGCGGCGACAGTGGTGAACGGCCACAAGGCGCTGCCAAAGGGAAGCCTGTGAGCGACTGCATGGGGCTGTCGCGCGTCATTGTGGGCATAACCAACATGCGATTGCACTGCTCCCTGAGGCGTCCCGGGAATCGGCAGCAGCTGTAGAGACCGACTGCGGTAGCGCCGCCTTGGGGTTGCTGGACAACGCCTACATGGTGTGGGGGAGAAAAAGGGGGTCCCAGCAGCCAGCCCAGCTGTTGAGGACCGCAACTGTATACAGGCGGACGTTAAGGGAGCGGCGGTGGTTGTAGCTCGTCCAAGCACGTAAAGGGGCTGTGGCAGTCGCGCAAGGACATCCTGTCGAAAAGGGAGGGCCTATGGGTAGCCTCTAAATACCACCACTCGGTCAGTCGGTGCCACAGGCGGAACTCTGTACGAACGGTGCCAACAACAATTGCTGGCGCGATACGCAAGGCCGTTCAGGACACGTGCGGTCAACAAGGCCCAGCAGGCGGTGGCAGTCTGGATCGATTATGGGGCTCCGCCTCAAGGAGGGCCATGTATGAATGTTGACCTCAAATCATACACAGGCCGATGTGCCTGTCTAGCCTACTCCCTCTCTGGGTCACAGCAGTCCTCTCCTCCTCCACACTCTGCACTTCAAGCTCCATCTCCACACTCCACATCAGCTGACATCCACACCCATCCTAATGCATCTGCTCTCCAGTCATACCCTCCTTTGGGTACTAATATCGGCTAGGCGGTACAGGTTTTGGTAGCATGCGGCCACATGGGGTGTACATCCTGCATGTCAAAACGGTGTGCAACCAGAGTAGCTGTGCAGCATAGATGGTGGGCGTGCGTCGAGCGAGTTATGATGCGTGTTACATGCAGACTCCACAAACTGTGGTGCGGGAGTCTCCATGTTGGGGCGGTGGGAAGGCGCATGCACGTAGGTCATCAGCAGCCATGGTCCTCAGGACGCTACCAATGGAGACAAGCAATTGACTGGTGCTCGTCTCGCGCGTCGGCGATCCACGTGAGAGGGGATAGTGCCCAGAAGAAGGAAATGCGTGTCCGGCACGCCTTATGGAAAGGTGGAGGCTTACTGCTAGCCTCCAAGGTCAGTCGCTGCCAACAGCGAGCGTGTGACGTGGCATCGTCACAGGCCACGTCAGCGATGTTTGCCCGTCTAGCAGGTCAAGGGGCGATATCGGTATGGTAGGATCGCGCTGTGGGGTAAGGATTCGGGTGGGATGAAGCGCGAGGGTGGTCAGGTGGGTAATACGGGTTGTAGAATAGCGTAGTAGGGGAGGTTTTGGCGTGTAGATACGCTAGGTATTCGGAATAGAGGAGTATGGGAGACAAGTGTTGGGGGTATTGGGGGTTTATAGCGTTGCCTTGGCCTTCAGAGGGCGGTGTGCTCTACCGACCATGCGGCGGTTTACAGTGTCGCCTGAAGCGGTCCACTCTCTCGTGTTACCAAACTGTCCAGCTATCACCTTTCCCACCTAGGTACATGTGTGCCAATGCTGCAACGTAGTCGGATTCCTACGAGGGATTAGGAGGGAGGGTATTTGTCGCCGTAGTCTCTGCACAAGGACATCACTCGCGTTTGAAGTGCGCGGCCGGCCCCTCAGTCCTTATTGGGTGACCTCATTCTAATGTAAGGGCAACTCACGCAGGTACTGATTCCTGGGCAATGTTAGGAGCTAGAACCAGCGGGACACCACCCAGCCCTGGCCTTCTCCCTAGGCCTGACTCAGGGACTCAAACCCTAAAGCCTACCCACAATGCCAACCAGACACTGGTAAGGGGATCCAGAAGAGAACGAGATTAAAAGGAAACTAAGTACAATATTGGTGCATACCTGGTAAGGGGATCCAGAAGAGAATGAGGTGAGGATCCCTTACCTAAGCAGCCAAACTATATAGCTAGTGACTGTGACATGAGTAAGTCATGTCACCGTCAGTGAAACAAGGATGAAGAAGGATTAACTAAAGAATCCATAGAGAAAGGGAGATAGAAAATAAAAGATATATAGGGAAAAGAATAAGAATTGGTGGACAGGAGGCTGTCCCCTGACACTTTATCTCTTCGGAACAATGCATTTTATTTGCAAATGTTCCGAAAGCCATTCGCTTTTACTGTAGGATTTCTATTCACTTTCGAAAACCATTCTATTATCATTAGGAACATTTCCGAACACGTTTACTAACACAACATTCATCCACAACCTTTATCATTGATATTTGGATTCTGACAAAAGCCTTGAATTGAAGTTAATAATGTTTTTATGTTGTTTTTCTGTTTTTATTCAAGGTGGTGTCTCTGATGTATCAGTGGATTATGTAATCCGAGTTCGCACAGTAGATAGATAAATAATAACAAGCTCGAGCACTTCTCTTTATTTATCCAACCTAGGAGCGGCCTTGAAGAGCCTACAGTGGGGGCATAAGAAAGATTTCTCATCAGGAAAACTCTGAAGAGAAATTGAAAAAGGTGGCTGAATTGCATCATAAAATCCTTAACCAGGAAAACTAAAACCTATTTTATTGGAATCTCAGATAAAGATTTTATTTTATTTTCTAACCAATCATGGGGACATGGTGTGTGTTTTCTGCAGCCACAAACCACAACAAATTTCGAGTTTTTTCAAAATGTTTTCAGGGTTACAGTGTTTTGTTACGGTTTTCCCTGGTGATTGCTGGAAAACTCTGGAAAATTTTAGTCAAATATAAAATTTGTATTTGGTTCTGCAGTTTAGAATATTGCAGAAATATTGAACTACATTTCAACATTTTTCTTAGGATTTTCCTGACAAACAAAGTTTTCCCATGCCTCCTGTGATGGACTCATTCCACTTCCCTTTGCCTTGTTTGAAACTTCACAAGTCACAGTCCTATCTAACTCGCCATTCTCAAACAACCAGTTGAAGAAAAACTCACATCAGGTCATAGATATCCGCGCACAGTAAATTTCCTTTTCCATCACCCTTTCCACATTGATACCGTAGGCTTTCTGTTCTTCAGGGACATGGGGACATTGAGCTTTCAGGATAATCATGAAGAAAATCACGAAACATGGTTTCTTTCTATAGTAAGGTAGAAGTCACTAGGAACGGGCACCCTTTACATAATATGGGCGCCTACGTCACGTGCACGCAAAATCTTCTCACAAAAAAATGAAAAGTGCTAGAATTTGCCCGGAAATTAGTTTTGAAAAAAAAATTTTTTTTTTTTTTAATATGCTAAAACAAAAATATAATTTTGCAATAAAACTAGGACTGAGCTTCCATGTCTCCACTGCTACCACCCCCCCACCCTACAGTCTACCCATCCTGTCCGTACCAAAGACCGTTTACGTGATTGATAGCCGAGGAGCCAAGGCACGTGACCTCGGCTATCAACCACGTGACCTGCAAAATTTTCTTCGTGAAAAATGAAAAGTGCTACGATTTGCGTGGGAATTACAAAAAAAAATTAATTTTTTTTTTTGGATGTTTTGACTTTAAAATCGCTACTAGTCACTCAGTTTTGTGTTTTTTTCTAAAGTCTCTGCAACAAGTCTTAGCAAGTAATATACTAAACATATTCTAGCAGCTAAATTTGTGTTTTATCCCTCTCCTAATATCTAGTAGCGATTTTGAAGAAAATAAGCTTCACGCTTATGTAAGGGGGTGCCCGTTCCTAGTGACTTCTACCTTATTTAAATCTGGAGAACCTTAAACATAATAGGTAATATCAAGGTTTTCCACAGATCACCTGAGAAAAATATGATAAAAAGTTGTAATCCTGGAAAAATTAGCTATTTGTTCGGGTTAAATAATACGATAACACTGTTTTCTCAAGTTTCTTAAGAGTCTTCCTGAGGGGTAAAATTTTTTTTATGCGACACATGTGCTTTCTTACTCTTACAGGTTTATCTAGTTTCTTATACATATTTTCACTCTCTGGCAATTGCGAATGATCCCTGTCGGCGCCATATTCCGGATTGCTTCACACGCTCACGCGTTCACATGACGTGTACCAGATCTAGAGCGCTGAAATCTCTTCCAACGCGTACGCATGACTGAAGAATTAGTCGAAAGCCCACAGTACGTGTAAAGAATAAACTCCAGTGTCCTCCTTTGTTCTTTCAGGTTAGTCTAGCTTCTCAAATATTAGGTAGAGTGGGGGGAGAAAAGGAAAAGACTGACGCTATCCAAAACTGATAATAGGATTTAATGATGTTTCCGTGACCGGAGCGCTGTGTGTATTGGTGGTGCCCTCAATTGAGATGGATCTACATTCAATCCAGATGGAGATGGTAGTCCCGGGCGATTATGGAAAGCTCTGGTGCTTGTAGCTATCATGAAAATTCCTTCAAATTTCTTTGAAAAATAAATGTTGAGAAGACTGAAGGATGAGCACAGACACTGGAGAACAAATGGTGAATGCTCTATCAAAGAGAGGATTCCCACGTCGGGATTAACGTCGCGTTCGCTTATATAATAGGCGCCCAAATAACTATCGGAATTGGGAGTTACGCTAACACTAAACGGATCCGTGGTTAATTTTGATATGTCTCGATGTATCTCCGCGTGTAGAGGGATTAGGAATTAATCTCAACAAATTTTGATATCTCTTGATGTATCTCCGCGTGTTGCTGCGGATAACACCCTGGGCTCCTCAGGGTTCATATCCGAGATCGGATATGTTGTAGGGGCCTAAAACTCGACTCGGCTTTACTCGTGGCTCCGATGTGGTGACACCATGCGGTGCTCCTTTGGCTCGTGTTACATTTGTAGTTATACTAATGCGTAGAAAAAGATACTGGAACTTGTTCCGTACGTGGGAGATTTTCTGGAACTATCTTCATGATGCAACGTATTCGTCGCTTGTACATGATAGAAAGAAAAAGAAGAAAAAATAAGATTGAGTATCCTTAACAGAAGAGGCTTGGCTGCCTTGCAGCGCTTGATCATTGATGAATTTATGAATAATCGCATGACATACTGCCGGAGAGAGTGTCATGTATCGACTCGCTGTAATGATGAATAGTTTTCATTGACGAGTGACTTCCTGGGCCCTCGTCATGAATCACAATTCAGCAGGCGCCAACGTCGATACAAGTATGTGTGCGCGTTCACCTCCCTCGTACACAGTCTTGCCAGGCTTCCTGTCCAAATGTCTTCTCCCTCACTGCTAATCGATATCTCACAGAAAGTCATAACCGAAAATCGGATAGCCTACAGTACAGGTTGGTATTTCTCTACTTCCAGCAATAGTGTTTGTTGTCAGTTTTACAGTTGCATCATGTACAATTCTGATATGGTATTACTGCCTTAGCTTTCGTCAAGAGGCATGTTTTTCCTTTGTATTCTCCATGGTTCATGTTCTGACACCCGTCTAAAAGGTTGATTTTATCTGGAGGTGGGGAGCCCCACATCTTGTCGCTCGTACGCTATGAATACAGTTGAATCGTTTAGAGCCAAACGAAGATGGACTTTGATCAACGTTCTGTTCTGCATTATCCGCTATTTGTCTCTATGTATATTGATGTAAGTGTCCCATCAGCTTTCCCTGCTTCTCCCCCTGCATAACATATCACAGTGTTCAACTATTGTTTTACACAAATATTACTGGTCTCATTCACCCATCTGTTTCAGCTTGCTATGCTTGGTCGTGGTTTCTAGCGGTATCCGTGTCTATTCTATTACTATCCGCTCATTTCTCGCTTGTCGTGCGAGGTGCCTTCGCTCACTCACTATACCTCATTCAATTCGCTTACAGTAACCAATTTTGCCTCAGTCTATGCTTTTTATGGGAGGAGCAAACGTATTCTTTACAGCTTGCTTATACTCGTCGGGTGCCACGCCATAGTACATGGCGCTTCGGTGGGACTCCTCGTGCCGCGAGTGGTCGTGGCACCAACCACTTTCCCTCAGACCCGCTATGGAGGCGTATGCACCATATCCAGTAGCCCCCCTGCACTATCGTTCAATTGGTGTGTGTAATCTAGTCTATTTCCAACACTATCTCTCAAGATATTTTTGTTGCAAAGGATATCTACGCTAGTCGTTGAGACTGTCTTGTTCGGATTAGTCGCTACAAGAGCAATCCAAATGAAGCCATGGTTAATCACACATGATCACAACATAGTCGGCGTGTTAATTAGGGACGGTAGCGGAGCTTTTCTATGTGGTTTCTGTCAGTTCATTTGTCCATCTAGGCCCTCATTATTGACTGATTAGTGCCGCATTACGACCAATTTGCAAAGCGTGCTCTGTTTGGACATTTGTGGCGGTTCAAGTTGATTCTACGTTGGGAGACATCGCACTTTTGTGAGTGTTTTTCAGATATTTACACAAGGGGAGGGCGCTGGCAGTCTTACTCACAAAACAACCCTACCTCTACCTCTAGATGGTGGGTCTCCTTGCTAGGAATATGTGTGAGCTTCATTATCTACCTCTCACCTTCTAGCACTAATGTTCCATAGAACGCGCATTTGATTCTCAACCTGCGATCTGAGGCTTTGAAAGGCTGCGCAATGACTCTTAATACGTTTTTGAGTGAGTTCGTCGTGGCTGATCATGGTGCTCTGGATGCCACTTCCTGCGGGTCTGGGATGTCATAGCCTATATAATGGCAAACATGGGTCAAGAAACTCTTTCTGAGTATTATAATAAAACCTATAAAATTGTCCGCTGTCGTAACATACAAACCTCACTGTATCCATAGAATAGAGACTTACAAAGTTAGTTAGTTAATCGTCGATGCGGCTAGCTTAGCGGAGTAAGCGTGTAGGACCAAATTGGATTCCAATATTGCTGGCATATGGAATCTATCTTGCAGTTTGAGTAACATCATTGTAAGACAGCTTGGGACTGGACTCTGAAATGGCAAGTAGACAGCGCAGTCACCCCGAGAAGTTTCCAGTCGAGTATATAAAATATAAGCTAACAACAATGAATATGTTGTCAATGGCGTCTCCACACTGTCATGTTGTAGGTCCATGCTCTCCATGAGCCAAGAGTCCAAATTCCATTTACATCCCATGAACAGCCAATAGTAATGCCTCAGATAGAAGGCCGATTATGAGCACTGTGGTGATTGTCGCAGCTACTCGACACCTGTGCTACCAGACATTTTTTTCCATCCACCACTGACCATCTGTAAATTGGTAGCAGCTCCTGAGTTATTGGATTATAGAGAAAAGAGTGGAGACTCAGAAAGTCTCAGACACAGACACAGACACAGACACAGACACGGACATGGACACTGATGGCAGATGTATCGCAAGAACAAGCCACATAGATACAAGTGGAGCCTACATGACCAAAGGATCCACAACAAAGTACTATGCAAATGTAAACCAACACTCCTACCTGATGGGGATGCAAAACAGAATAAAAGCTCCCACTAAATAAATAGAATAAAACAGCTCCCACCAAATCTGACAATCAGGTATACATAACAAATGGTGAAGGGGTGCATGAAGGAATGGGAGATGAAGGCTGGCTGGTGAATGAAGCATTGAATGATACTTGAGGTTCCTGAACAATATCAGCAGTTTCTGAGACAAACTGAATCTATGCCTGATGTGGTGGACCTGCCATAACCCAATCCTTGACATGCCTCAGCATGTCATGAATGCAACGTGCAGCAATGTGACCTGATTGACCGCAATGATGACAATGACCTTTATTAGTGGGATCGCACCAATGATAACCTTTCTCTTCTCAGGAACCATGACCAAATGAGGGACCTGAATCATGACCACTGACAGCTTTCCGACCTCTACCTCATCCAGATTGAGTAGTGAGGGCATAATCAGAGGGCTCAGATTTGATAGCAACAACAGAGGAAGATGCAGCAGTCAAAATTGACTTGATATCGGCAAGAGTCTGTTCTGCCTTGGCAGTGAGAATGGAAGTATGAATGGTGGGATAAGAAGGGTGGAGGTTCATGAGGAGGATGTCCATGGTTTCTGTGTCATCAATAATGCAGCCAAGACTCTTGAGTGTCTGATGGGCAGTCTCAACAGCATGGAGGTAGATATCAATGGACTTAGTAGGGTCATGATCAATCTGATAGAAGCTTTCACAAGCCTTGAGGTGATGAGCCATGGTGGACCTCTGGAACTGTGCATTGATGACCTTCCAGGCCTCCAGTGCAGATGTCTTGCCAGACACCAAATGCTAGAGCTCAGAGGTAAGACTTGACCAGATAAAGAAGGTGAGTCACCTATCCTCTGCTCTGGAACTCTCAGGGACAGTAGCTGTGGGCTCATCTGTGATCCAAATAGCGCCAACACCCATAAAAAACATTTCCATCCCTTCCTTCCAAACATGATAGTTCCCTTCCTCAAGGGGTGGAACCTTGGAGAGCATGTTAACCTGGTTGTTGATGGATGACATAGTACAGGTGAGATGCAGCGGTGGTGAAAGAATGGTGAAAGATGGTGAAAATGATAGTGAATTGATAAGGTGCAGATAATGAACTTCTGGTGGTATTTAGGCTAGGCTGGGGCCCATAACCTGTTGGATGTTATAGAAAACAGAGTGGAGACTCAGAAAGTCTCAGACACAGACACATACACGGATGCAGACACGGATGGCAGATGTATTGCAAGAACAAGCCACATAGATACAAGTGGAGCCTATATGACCAAAGTGTCCATAACAAAGTACTATGCAAATGTAAACCAACATGAGTCCCACCACAGCCTTGCACTTCAAGCTCCCTTCCATGGTATGATAGAGCAATTGGCTGAATTCTGCATGTTAAAATTTTATATGTACCATGAAAAGGGATTACTCTATGATACTTTTTCAGTACCCAAGATTTGTTGAGATTCAACAACAACATCTCCTTTACTCAAGCACAGAGAGCTACATTGACCAACATGTTATGTCAGTATGTGGATATGGTTGGTGTTGGTTGGAAGACACAGCATGATTTGATGGAGCCATTCATCCTGAGCATCCCATATGGACCCATTATGTAGGTTTCAATCAACTTCAAAAAATTGAATCATTTGCCAAAGATTACCATACAGTACAGGGCCTCAAAATCACAGAAACTCTGCTGATGTTATTATATACCCTTCAAGTGGATGTCAAACAAGACATAATTTGCAACTTCTCTATTTCTGGCAAAGTGAGAGACAACTTTGTTGCAGAGTATCAGATACTACAATCCAAGTTGTAGGGGAATGGTTCCATTATCTTGGCTCCATTATCTTGACTTCACTAGTACTACAACCCACCAGGGGTAATTCATCCACATATTGTTGAAGAACATCTCATTTGTAGATATCCTACTACTATAAGGGTAACCTCAACCAGACCCAGGATATATCTTCTGGCAGGCCTACTTGAGGGATTACTACCCTGTCAGTGTCCTGCCCAGGCCTGCAAGGGAACTCTAACCCCAAGCTACCTACAGAAATCACACTAGGCACTGATAAGGGAGATACAAAGGGGGAGATATAAGAAAGGGCAAGTAGCTACAGTGATAATACATACCTGATAAGGGAGATCCAAAGAGAAAAGGGTGAGGCTCCTCTTACCTAAGCTACTAACTATATAGCTACCTGTGACTATAACAGAAACAAACATAAAGCAACTAGTGCTGGGGAAAATGGAAGAGGTAGTAAGGATGGGATAACCAAGAAGAGAGGGGTCTGTGAAGGAAATAAAGGAAAATAATAGAAAGTTAGTAAACCATAGGTTGTCCCCTGAAAACTACTGGATGTAGTGTGAGAAGCTTGTTTGGACTCTAAATCATGCCTCCTAACCTCTGGATGCAACCAGACCAGCATTAACCATATGACTGCTTTTGAAGAAGCATTATCTAAAAAACCAGTAATGCAAAAAATAAAATGAAATGCAGAAAAGCTCCTGAGCATGTTGCATGAATGATTGCATGCATGTGACTCATGTGCATACCTCTGATGGATGGGGAGATCCTAATAGCACTATGAGAAACTCCCTATGAAATGCATGTCTGATGTGAATTGTGTGGAGGGCTACAGACTATCAAGAGTAGTAGAGGAGTTTGTCCTGGTGTGAAATACTCAATTAAATTTGTTTCCACTGAGAGCTATGTTGTCAGGGGACAACCTGTTTTCACCCAGCCCTCCATCTCCAAGACCCCTACACATGCGAAGCACAAGTCCGAGGCGTGGGAACCTTGGTCCGAAGCCTCGGGTCCTTGACCCGAAGCCTCCAAGCACGAACCCGAAGTCTCGGGCCTCTGGTCCGAAACCTCGGACCACCCGAGACCTCAGCCAACCTCGGGGTGGAACTCGAATAGTTGATCTGAACCTTCGGCCCGACATCCGACCTTCGTCAGGGTCGAAGTGCCTTATGGGGATAGAAGTCGGGCAGGGTTGACAGCGCGTAGGAGTGCCCCTGGTTGGGCGTTAGGTAGTCGTATATAGTTTTTCACTAGTAGCGGGGATCCCTAGACTTTTCTCTTTGGATTTCCCCTCTACTAGGTGAGAGTTCCTTCACTGTATATTTTACACACATATATATCTTTGGATTTCCCCTCTACTAGGTACCTACGGGCGCTAGGAGGGTTGCCCTTACATATGTGATGTAAGTGCTTGAACTAAGTGTTCCATTTGTTCTAGTTTCATGGAACATTCAGAAACAGACCACAGACAATGATAGTTGATTGAGAACAAGTTACTCAATAGACTCACAAAGTGATACATTTCTAGTAAAATTATACCTCTTAAAATACTAGTACCTGTAGGAGACATCTCAGGATGGTCCATGTGAAAATACAGTCTCTGTAAATAATTTGTCCTTTTGCAACCCTTGTTTCTAATCCTCCCCCTAATTAGTAATTGTCCATAACCCTGGCTTGTCATGCAATGTATGCCTTATATTCATGTAGGCCATTCCCTTTGACTCATACATTTGGGGTACTCCAGATACCTTGGGGTATGATGACTGTTAGGGGACAACCAATGTTCTGAATGCTTCTGTCTCCAAACTCCAAAGTCTGAACTTTGGTATACCCAACACATGGAGTCCAAAGTCTGGACTTCATTCCAGAACACCAATCTTTGGATCCAAGGTCTTAAGCTACCTGAACATCTGGCCCAGTAGCTGGCTTTTGTCAAGGATGAAAGACCTTATAGGGATAGTATTCAGGCAGGGTTGACAGCATGTAGAGCCATCCCTGGTTGGGTGCTGGACAGTTGTATATAGTAACCTTACTATTAGCAGGAGCCCTTAGACTTTTCTCTTTGGATTTTCCCTCTACCAGGTGAGATGTTTCCCCTCTTGTATATAATTATCTGCATATGTATCTCTTTGGATTTCCCCTCTACTAGGTTAGATGTTCCCCTTCTTGTATATTATTCTCTACATATATGTCTCTTTGGAGTTCCTCTCTACTAAGGTAGAAGTCACTAGGAATGGGCACCCTTTACATAATATGGGCGCCTACTGTTAAGAACTGAATCAGAGCAGAGGCAGAGATAGGGTTGGGACTCAATAGAGAGTTGACCAAGGTTTGGGGTTGGGATGCTGAGGGGGGCCAAGGCTCGGCAAACGGGTCAAATGAGACTTGGCTTCAGCTTATGTGCTGCGCCAGCTCAGAGTCCTGTCCCATATTTCAGATGAGGCCCAAGGTTACCTGAGATTCGGGAGTGACCTTAGCAAGGGGAACAAAAGGAGCGTAAAGATTAAAGGTAGAAATGTATTTGGGTATCTTAGTCGATATCAGAACTGACTGTCATGTACATGGATAAGTAGCTTATATACGGGAAGGTTCGGGGATCAGGGACCAAATGACCGAGGTCAGGGTTGTAAGCTACAAAGGGGGAAGATCAAATGCAAGGTATGAATCAGTAAAACATGGTGGTCAGGGATTCGGGCCTGGAGGTCTGAGGGCTCGGGAATCGGCTGAGAACAGGCTCTGATACCTACGTCATGTGAGTGCAAAATCTTCTCACAAAAAAATGAAAAGTGCTAGAATTTGCCCAGAAATTAGTTTTGAAATAAAACTTTTTTTTTAATATGCTACAACAAAAATATAATTCTGCAATAAAACTAGGACTGAGCTTCCATGTCTCCACTGCTACCACCCACCCACCCTACAGTCTACCCATCCTGTCCGTACCAAAGACCATTTACATGATTGATAGCCAAGGAGCTGAGTCACATGACCTCATCTAATGACCACGTAATCTGCAAAATTCTCTTCATGAAAAATGAAAAGTGTCACATTCGTGCAGGAATTACAAATTTTTTTTTTTTTTTTGATATTTTGACCTTAAAGTTGCTACTAGTCACTCAGTTTTGTGTTTTTTTTTCTAAAGTCTCTGCAACAAGTCTTAGCAAGCAATATACTAAACATATTCTAGGAGCTAAATTTGTATTTTATCCCTCTCCTAATATCTAGTAGCAATTTTGAAGAAAATGAGCTTCATGCTTATGTAAGGGGTGCCCATTCCTGGTGACCTCTACCTTAGGTGAGATGTTTCCCTTCTTGTATACTATTATCTGTATATATCTATTTGGATTTCCTTTCTACTAGGTACCTGTGGGTGCTAGGAGGGTTGCCCTTACAATGCTCATCCCTGAACTTCATATGTGTAGGTGTTTAGGCTCATTTCTTATGACTCTGATAAAATATGACAAAGTATTTCTGAGAGTACTCTGGAGATAAACAAAGAAAAGGATCTGTATTTTGAATTATCCATGTCCACCCTTTCTCTTTTAACCTTCTCAACATATGCAAAGTGATAGCAGTTTGAAGCAGATGGCTACTAGTTGATAAGGTGCTCACAAATGAAGCAGGAATGGCATATGTTATTCATGATGAGCAACAGAATAAACAGTCTGTGGCCAGAGGGAGAGTGACTTGCATTGAATGTAGGTGAAACAATTCATTGAGGATGGAGGTAACTCATCAGCATTGAATGCAGGTGAGTGCAGGTGAGGAAGAGGATGTACTCACTGGCATGGAATGCAGGTGAAGTGAGAGATAAATTAAGCAGCAGTGTTAGACTCCAATCCATGCATTTTTAAGTTGGAGATTAAACATAGTTGACACAATTAACTACTGATAATCACCACCATCATAATTGATACTATTAATGAATACTCAATACAAGGGAGGGTAGAGTCACTCATATACCCACATAATGGCACTTCTTTCTATCTCATTGTGAACTCTCTTGACAAAATCTTTGGACAAACCATCCCTAAGTGAGTACACACATATCATTGTTAACACTCTAGAAAACCTCATTCCATTGGAAGATCTATCTCTTTGGAATGATGCATACCTTGCAATATTCCAAAAGTCATTTGCTTTTATTGTAAGATTACTAATTCACTTCCGAACACTGTTCATTTATCATTGGCAATGGCTACATTTGTTTACTAACATTGTACTTATCCACAACTCTTACTACTTATAATTCAATTCTGACAGAAGTGTACGATACAACACTTTCATTTCTTAAGCCTTCCTTTCCAACCACTGCCTTGCTCATTACACAGCCATCTGCTGTCAAGCCTGTTCAAATTGTCAATGCAGGACCCAGGGCACTGGCCTCTGTTAATATCACATGGGTGCATGCAATCCATGTTCAGGGTGAGCTACTTACTCCAGTAAGTGGCTATGTATGGCTGGTTTTTGTCTTTTCATTGTATCATGCTTTATTCTTAGCTTTTCACACTGTTAAGTAGGTAGTTAGAGCACTCTATCGCTTCAGTGCTTCATGACAAAGACTAATAAGAAGAAAAGTAAAAAGAAATATTTTGTATAATTTTCCTTATTTTATTTTATTTTATTTGATATATAATGGAGCCTATGTCTGATGTGCTCAAGCTGGCACTAATTTTCTTATTTAAGTGAAATTGTATTTTGATACAGGGGAGGCGCTGATGTGGGGGTAATCTATCAGCACTTAATGTTTGCGTGCAGTTGTGCAAACAGTTGTTGATAGAGGCAACAGAGAAACTTAGTAATTTTGAGATAACAATTGATCTCAATAGAATCCTTGAGTTGAGAGTGAACATCCAGTAGCAATTTACTATCAGAGAGATGATAGTAGAGTTATCAAACAATCACTGAGAAAACAATACCAGGACTTGTGGAGATTTACTGCCTTAGATTTTAATGAGAAATACAAGCATATTTAAGTGAAACTATAGCTAGGGAAAATGTCCTGTGGATGGGACAGGAATTGGGGGTTCAGAATGAGTCTGGAGTGCTAAAATACTTGAGGCAATGACAAGCCAGTGGACAAGCCATATCTATTTTCAATCCAACGCCACCAGCACCATTTTCTTCAACCTTAGCCATCATCTCACATTGCCTCTACACCAATTATCAATTGTTATATATTCAATTTAATCAATCAATATGTCATCATCCAAGCTTTCCTCACCATCCTATAACCAAGAATCCATCGAATTGCAACCAATAGAAGGACGAGCCAAATGCCATTTTCCAATCACGCCAACATACCCTAATCCTGATCATCTCTATTGCAAGCTCTCTAATCCTAATCATCATAACACTTATGCCATTGGAGAGCCAGTACATGTCAATGACTCCTCAGAGCCATTCATATTTCTTGGAGATAAAAGGGTATTGTAAGGGCAACCTTGACCTTACCCAGGATATGCCTACTGGCAGGCATGCTGCAGGGGATACTACCCTATCAACATCCTGCCTGGGCCTGCAAGGGGACTTGAACCCCAAACTACCCACAGGGACTCACTCTAGGCTGGTAAGGGAAATCCAAAGTTATATAAAGATCAAATAGTAACTACAGCAGCAAGACAAATACCTGGTAAGGGAAATCCAAAGAGAAAAGGGTGAGGATTCCCTTACCTAAGCAACTAACTATATAGCTACTGGCGGTCAAATAAGAGCAAATAAAGGTGTAACTAGCACTGGGGAAAAATAGAGAAAAAGGGAGGCGAAGGACATAATACTAGAGATAGGATAGATCTAGTATAAAAGGAAATAGGAAAAAGGAAAAAGGAGGGAAATAGGGAAAGGGGGAAAAGGGGAAAAGGGGAAAAAGAGAGGAAAAAGGGAATAACTGGTTGTCCCCTGACATCACCCCCTCTCTAGATTGCGGCGTCCTGACGCTGGTTCTAAATCCATCAGATCCTCTGTGAATTCTCACGCTAGGAGAGGACCAGTTATGGTCTCTATCGATAGGAGGTCCGCAAGTGACTCGCAAGCATAGCTACGCACGATGGTGGGAGTGTTACCATGGATCTGGAAGTACCCCTTCGGAGTACGAGGGTGTATAGCACTCCAGGGGGGGACGGTGATATGACGCGTTTGTCAATTCCGAATGCATCACTACTCTCAGGTTGACTATGCTCTTCCGTCGGAGGTAGAGGACTTGTGGAAGTCATAGGTGAAGGAGGACCTTCCTTGCACCCGTGCTCCTATTTCCTGTACGCTTTGAGGCCGCTGGGGTACATAAGGAGTTTCGTGGCGAAGGAGAAAGAGCTCCAAGGGGGGCGGTCATAGGAGGATGAGGATTTGACTTCGACATCTGTCCAAGTCTGCCCGCAAATGACATCATCATCTTTGTCGACCCAGTCATCCTCATCACCGAGGTTGAGGGAAGGGCACCCCAAGAACGTCACAGACACTTGTCCGAGGGTCATCTGTAACCAGGACTTCGAAAGGTGTTTCTGTCGATCGCGACTCCCAGCTGGGTGGCTCCATTCCCCATGCTTTTCTTCCAGTTGACCTGCCGAGAGATGGCCGACAAAAAAGGGGGTTTGTTTCTTGTGAGCGACAAAGACTGTTGTACTGCATGGGGCTTGGCGTGGTGTATCGTCATTTTGCCAAAGAGGGCTGGAAAGGAGATCAGGGTCGAACCTGCGGATGACGCAAAGGCATGGATAGCGGCACCAACACCAATGACGGGAGCATGATGTGTCGCGTCGTTGAGCTGTGCCACACCTACCATCTATTCCAGATGGACTGAGAGGAATATCTTTTGCTGCACCAACAGGCACTCGGGCTGCAACCTGCGAGCTCGGCTAATGCGATGACTTGGGAGGAGGCCATTTTGAGACTGTGGACAAGTTGAGGAATATTATTGGTGGACATTTCTTTTGTTCTTTTATCTGACACATTATCTTTTTCACCTAACCTTTGCTTTGTTCTATGTTTGATAACTTTTTCTTGTCATTACTGACATTCTATTCTTATACTAATATTCCCACTTCACACTTCTTTTCCCTATCCTGACACATTCTTGCTTATCTGCTTTGACAAATACTCCTTTCTTGATTCCTTTCTTGTACTTTTTGTTCTCATGCTTTGTCATGCACCACCCCTATTCTTACCAAACACCTCTATCAGATTGTTTTGCATCGTCCTTGCATCATTGCTGTAGATATGTATATGAAGGCCTCTGCCTCTTTCTGTAAAATAACAAGTCAAGTTTCACAAGTCAAGTTACAGTCAAGTTCAAGAATAGTCTAGAATGTTCTAGACTACATCACATGTCACAGTCACAAGACTCATTGTAAGGGCAACCTCACCTTACCCAGGATATGCCTGCTGGCAGGCATACTGCAGGGGATACTACCCTGTCAGCATCCTGCCTAGGCCTGCAAAGGGACTCAAACCCCAAGCTACCCACAGGGACTCACTCTAGGCTGGTAAGGGAAATCCAAAGTTATATAAAAATCAAAGAGTAACTACAGTAGCGAGACACATACCTGGTAAGGGAAATCCAAAGAGAAAAGGGTGAGGATTCCCTTACCTAAGCGACTAGCTATATAGCTACTGGTGGTCAAACAAGAGCAAACAAAGGTGTAACTAGCATTAGGGTAAAATAGAGAAAAAGGGAGGCAAAGGACATAATACTAGAGATAGGATAGATCTAGTATAAAAGGAAATAGGGAAAAGGAGGGGAAAAGGAAAGGGGGAAAAGGGAAAAAGGGGAAAAGGAGAGGAAAAAGGGAATAAACCGGTTGTCCCCTGACACTCATCATGTATATTGATCTTACCTACTACCAGCACAAGTAAAGTATTGGTATTGTAACAGGATACTAAAATTGTAATAGTCACCAGACAACTATTATCAAATGCAGTATTCCAATCACAAAACTGCTCCTTCTTTTACTAGGCAGTGAAGAAGTCAAGGAATCATTTGATGTCTTCTTGTACAAAGAAGAGTATTAGGTTAGGAAACTGACACAGTTATAGTTATCTGACAACCACTACTGTTGCAATATCCCCATAACTAATCCAATCCTGTGGAAAAGAAGACAAACAAATAATCCTACTTACAGAATCACAATATAGGCAACTGCTGTGTCCCTCAAACAACTGCACTAGACACCATCTGAGGAAAGGACCGTTGTGTGCAGGCTTTAGGTATTAAACCTAAGGTGAACACTGTCAGAATTCAAATATCAGTGATAAAAGTTGTGGATGAATGTTGTGTTAGTAATATTGTTCAGAAATGCTCCTAATGATAATAGAATGGTATTTGAAAGTGAATAGAAATCCCACAGTAAAAGCAAATGGCTTTTGGAACATTTGCAAACAAAATGCATAGTTCCAAAGAGATAGAGGTTCCGAAAGGATTCTATCTCGTAGATCAAATGAACTTTGCAGTCCATGTCAATCACAGCCAATGATCTCACATTCTTTCGAAGTGTGTTTAAATTAATATAAGTAGAGTTAAAGTGCTCACTCAAATGTGAAGTTGTTGTTCAAGGTGATTTTACAACAAGTTGACAAGTTTGAGTAGAACAATCAAGTAGATGTACAATAATTGAACTAGGGAATATACATGCAGATGCTCTACCTATATACCAAACGGTTTGGAAGCAGGAGTGAATGGGAAAGAGTCTGTGAGGGTTGGAAAGTAGCTAAGGTACATGTATACTAATTAAAGGCCATAGTAAACAAAGAATGAGGGTGGTAGGAAAATTGTGAATGAGGAAAAAGATTAATGAACCAACAATAGCTCTTGAAACATGTTTCCGAATCACATGGCTCTTCAGGTAGGGATAACCATGTGCAAATCCTTCGGAAGGTGATCCTGAGGGTCTAAAACATTCATATCATAGAGTCTGATGATATGGAATGTCATTGCAAGCTTCCACACAATAGAAATAACTTGATCAATGAGTTCATTGGAAAAGATGGGGATAGTGATGGGGATAGGGGATAGTCAAGGTGCTTCTTTTCCAGAAAAGATTATGATCGGACCTGGTTATTGATCGTTTCACTAAACACTTAATGGAGTGATTCCTGAACTGGATTGGGTGACCAGATCAAATGTGTGTGAAGTATTGAGGTGAGGGTGATTTGGGATTTCTGAAGGAGGTTTTCAGAACCATTCAGGGATCGTGGTTTGGAGAAGAAACAATGTAATGGCCTAAATTGTGATTGTGACAAATACATCAACTGGCTACCCCAGAGAGGCACAACAGCATTTATATATCTCCACTTATCATCTTATCACCCTATCATCACCCCAGATTAACCAAAGTTCCTCAACATCCCTTATCACTTATCATCTGCAGCCAAAGCACAAGTCTATTTTGGACCTCGTTTCAAGACTTATTTCAAGAACAATCTACCATTCAATCAATCCTTCTATCACATACGTCTGATCCAACATTGCTTCTATCAGCAAGCCATATCAATTGACAAGCCAAGTCTATTGATCTTCACGATAAGCCAATTGTATTCAATACCCCTTGAGAAGCACCAATATTTAGCCAATATCAATGCTGGCCTCTGGTACCTGTCATATCAAACTCGCTTCTATATCAAGGCATATTCAAGCGCCAGATCCATATCTTTGGGTTCCCACATGTATTACCCCTGACTTCTACATCACCATCACCGATAAGCTTTTACCTTTAAGCTTTTAAGCTTTTAACCTTTTCAAGTATCACACTTCTTGTTAAGTCCTAATTGGGACTTGGATCTGCACTGATAACATATCTCCTCACTGCTCAATTATCACCATTCAATCCCCTACATCACACATTTACAAATCACATCTCAAAATGGCTGCTACTCAACACCCTCAATCCAAACTGGATTTCCCAGTTCTGAAGTCAAAGCATGCTCCAAGGACTTTTTCAGGACGATATGATGAAGTCAACTCTTTTCTCAAGGAATTCAAAGTGCTCGCTGTCACATATGATCCAACAAATGAAGAAAAATTCAACAAAATTATTCACTATGTGAAACAACCAATCTGTGAAGTCATCAAAGGACTTGATGAATATTCTGACAAAAATTGGTCAAAATTCACTGACACCCTACAGCAACTCTACAATGTTGCTGACAATGAGACCCTTTGAGCATAGGGACTTTCTTCTTTGTTGCTGATCCAAAGCCAGCTTCCTTCAACACATTCCTAACAGTCTGGGGAGTGACAGAGGTAGATATGATGGAATTTATGAATTAGGTGGCTTGGACAGTATTTTCAAGCTTCCCAGAGCTGATTTGACAGATAATTGACTGTTTATCATAAGGGGAAAGCTTGGAAGGATGGCCACCAGGATGATTTTCCTTATCCCCCTCTACCTCCCTACTGATCCTGCCAATAGTACCCTTCCCCAGGCCAGTCCTAGCTTGAATTTGATGATGGGAATACCTCTCAATATACAGTGCTTGACCACTGAGGAATATTTTCTTTAGAATTTATTCCTGCAAGATTTGCTAGCCTACTGCTATTACCAGGAGTTGCTTAACCCTTGAGCCCATAATCCCTACAGTGTAGTACTGAGGACAGTGGCTATGAAGCTTGTTTGCAGGATGCTATCAAGGGCTTGGAAGATGGCTTATTTCTCACTATTATGGAGGCAACTAGAAAGTTAAAGGTGTGTTGTTTTTATCAGTTTTCTGTAATACTTGCTTTGAAATTTCTTATTATCCACCACTTATTCCAATATCACTTCTACCAAAATTTCACAAATTTTCTTCTTCAAGTCGAGGGGGAACCAAGTTCAGAATACCGAATAGTATGCCTCCCAATATCATGGTCAAAAACAAGCTAAGAAACAAACTTGCTACAATCAAGTCATGAGTCATGTCAAATCAGGGATATAACTGCAATCCAGGGGAACAAGAACCTTCCAAAACCCATCAGAGAATTCACAGGAGATTAGGGACCTGCATATATACAATCCAAACAAGTCAGAAACATTACAAGGCATTCCAGGAATCATTCCCCCACCTACTTGATATCGAAAAACTTGTGTATATCATGTTTGGGATGAACTGTGAGAGAAGCTATAACTTAAGCCATGAGAGCAGAGTGAGACTTTTTAATCTCTTAGAGAATCTGAAAATTATTTATTTAAATCCCCTATAATATAGCCAGTGTAAGAGGCTGCAGGTATATGAAAGGGTATATTAATAAATTTTCAAATTTTTACAAGAAACTTGGTTGAAGAACACTGAGACGAAGACTGTGTGAAGAAGAAAAGACCAAGACTTGTATGGAATCATAGAGAGGAGAGGTTAGACTTTGCTATTCACCCCTAGTACTGGACTTTGGAGGACTAGAACAAGGTTGCTTGGTCAGATGAGACCAAAATAAATTTCTTGGGTTCAGATGGTAGGAGATGGGTGGGTGTGGAAGAAGGCAGCAGAGGGCCTGAGTAACAGACTAGTAGAAGGAACTTTTAAATTTGTCATGTATAGGCTATTTCAGGTCACCTATTGACCGTCCGCAAGGAGACAAGACCCTTTCTGAGAAAGGCTGGAGTTTGGGTATGCCCCGCACTTAGAAGAAAAAAACTAGCCAAGTAAGGTATCTAATCACGGAAGAAATCATAGAAGAAAGGGTCCTCAACATTTGCAAATCTTTTGACTCTCGGTGCGCGTTGAAGCCCGAAACTTTAAAGGCCCTCCAAGAAACTTTAATTTAAGATATCTACCGAAATTCCCCTCTTTGGCCCCAAAACTTGCTGCAGTTATCAGGAGTATAACTCGTACCCAAGTACATATATTCGGGGGTCTGAGCTGGTTGCACTTGGAAGCTGGAGCAATTTAATGCAGCGATTCATTGGTGCCAAGTTACATGCCATAAAATGAATAACCAAATGGATCAACACAATTCCTCACCACATGGCTCAGGACATCCGAGGGTCGGTAGCACGGAGGTTCCGACATCTGGCTCATATCAATATCATGATATCAGGCGTAGTACTAGGTACAGGGTGCACGACAATGCCGCTGATGTTACAGACTACGTGAAGCCACCGCAATGGTATCCAATAACCTGCGGGAGATGTAGAGGGGAGAGACAGAAAGACCTAGGCCTTCGAAGTGCATATGAAGGATGCCCCCGCTCTCACCGCGTCCATTTGTGCGATGAACGGCGTAACCTTTGGTTGCCTTCATGCAAACGAAGGGGCGATTGCGCAACTGCTCTGTTGGCTTGACGTACCTCAGGACCTCATTATTTGCCGGCGAGTGAGTCTGTTGACTAGATAGCTCGTGATTTGGTCAATCCGACTGGCGTTGGGTGGGGGGGACACTGGGGACATCGCCAATGTTGAACAGCGGTTAAATTGCGATATTGACAGATACAGTGTCCTCGTACGTTGAGAAACTTACGGGTTAGTTGAGTCTGACTGCGAAGGCGACAATGAGGCAAAATAGAACATGCGGGGTATCGTAAAGGTGGCCGGTTTCACAACGCATTTCCGGGAGGACAGCACTAGAGAATCGGTACAGGTCTTGCAGGCAACGTGGCCGCACGGTTTCATCACTAGAGGCAAAGTTTACAATGATCGATGTCGTGGATAAGGGGTAGACGGGGTGAACCGACAAAAGAGAGGAGTATTGTTGGAAAGGCCTTTCTTGCATGAAGGGCATATACAATTGGACTCAGCAGTTTTTGCGTCAGATTTGCCGTTGGAGTCTAGGGACGAGGATGCTGGAATGAGCTTTTGAGTCTATTCCACTGGGTTGTCAGTGTAAGGACGCAAAACAAGTGTCCGAGGTCTCACGCTAGAGGGTGGGCAGGATTTCCTGCTCTACACATCGTTGTGAGTTTGACATCCTTCAGGGGTCCAGCTCCAGCTCCAGCAGTTGACGTTAACGACGGTAGTCAGAATTCAGGTAACTTGGATGTTCGAGCTTCCGCCTGATACAGAGAAATCGTGAAATGTAGCAGCGACAGTATCGTATAAATTCAATATGTCCCTGCTCTAGTTCTTGTCTCAATGCAGCTTCTTCCGCCTCGCGAGCCATGCCTTCCGCTTTGTCAAAGTCAAAATCAAACTTTCTTTTTATCCCTCTGGCTGTACCAGCACGAGAAAAAAAAATTAAGATACAAAGATAAACAGGGATAGAAAGTTGCACGGGACGCACCTTCATTTACATCTTTGCCACCGTTTTTTGCTTGAGCATTTAGATGATGTACCAAACCTAACCCTAACTGTCCTCTTTCAAAGTCTTGCAACCCACGCTGGCGAGCAGCCTCCTTCACACGCTCCTTTTCCTCCCTCCTCCTGCAGTTTGTAAGGCTTCAAACCTTTTTTTCTGTTTCCGTATGTCCTTCTACTGTGTCACTTGTTTCAGAAATATATCAACCTAACTGTAAAGCAAGAAAGAGAAATACATACATAGATCGGTATATACACATTCCTTGCAGAACAGATGGCCGGATGAGCATGCTAAAGGCTCTCGAGCTCGCTGGAGACACAAGGAGCATGCATCAAACTGGCGCATGGATTCATTGCCTAACCGTTCGCTTCATTCCATAGTCCAACTTCTTGTATTCTGCATAACTAAAGTTGGAGGACGCGGTGTTGTTCTTGCTATGCTTCGTCTAGAGTAAACAATGACGTAAGCCATGAAACGTCAGCACACTGCGCGGCAATTGTTAAATGCCGCATCAGCCAATGAAGCGACTTAGTAGTACCAAGTTAAAGGTGATGTCATATTAGCATGGATCCCCACAGTCTAATGTTCTCCCGCCGTTGTTCCTGTCCTTGATACCTCATCTCACTCATCCCAAACGCCACTTGGCAAAACCTCTAGTCAATCAATATATTCTATCCCCAGATCACAGGCAGACCTGATGTCTATCCTCATGGGTGAGTTACATGCCGTGTTTGAAAGTCCCTCACTCCTAGACAGCGTATACCCCCTTGAGTAACACAGTGCCCCCCAACTTGGAGAAACCAGTGATGCATTGGCCCATAAATACTTTCCTTCCACCTCCCTCCCTTCCAAGACAAGGGGTCCAAACCCACATCAACACCTGGATCCCTACTCAACTCTGATATCCAAGCTGGACCCAATGAATGAGAGGAAGAACTACCCGGTAATTAAAGAAATATCCAATAACATCATGAAACTCGCTGGATATTGCATCCCCTTTCACTCTGGACTCATGTTCATCAAATATGACAAGCCTACCACAGATCAAGCTGGTGGCCAAAGTACATTGAAGCCAGGCCTTGTTGCTGTCCATGGAGAGAATACTCAGGGTAAATATTCATGGAGTGACATTCATGTTGCAGTACAGGTCAAGAGAAAATGGACCACAGTGCTGAAGCAGGCAGTGACATATGGTTGGTCAATGCTGGAGCAAGATAAGGTACAGTGTGGTGATCATCTACAATCATGTAAAGAAGACGGCTCAGTTCACTTTCTATGATTGTTGCAGGCTCTTTGTGACACTGGCCTTGTCATATTGCACACTCAATAGGTTCAAAACCATTGCTTGTGGGCTAGTTGGGATGGTGTGTTGTCCCCAGCATGAGGCAGAGATTGACAAGCACCACCTTGTTCATTCCAGGATCTCTTACATTTATCTTCCAATGTTGGATGGCAGGGGACAGTGGTGGCAAGTTCAACTTGCTTTATCAACAAATGTGTGTGTGTGGGAGAGTGACACATGTGTACTCTTCCATTGCTGTTGGGATGAGCAGTGAAGATGACCTTGATGTTTCTTCTTCCCCTGGTCCTAGCTTCATGGATGGATTGAGTATGAAGGGCTTTAGACAAAGGTCTGTGAGACCATATGAAACTGGATTGCTGGTGGCTTCACCAGCTAAGACCAATGTGCTACCACCCTCTGAGCCTTCACAACTGTTGAAGAATACTAAAAGTTTGAAGGAGGCTGAAGGACCTCCTCCACAGGCTTTGACTCCTGCTAGGTTGGAGGAGCTGTCAGGGGACAACCTATTTTCACCCGGTCCTCCATTTACAAGGCCCCTACACATGCAAAACACAAGTCCGAGGTGCGGGAACCTTGGTCCGAAGCCTCGGGTCCTTGACCCGAAGCCTCCAAGCACGAACCCGAAGTCTCGGACCCCCCGAGACCTCAGCCAACCTCGAGGTGGAACTCGAATAGTCGATCCGAACCTTCGGCCCGACATCCGACCTTCGTCAGGGTCGAAGTGCCTTATGGGGATAGAAGTCGGGCAGGGTTGACAGCGCGTAGGAGCGCCCCTGGTTGGGCGTTAAGTAGTCATATATAGTTTTTTCACTAGTAGCGGGGATCCCTAGACTTTTCTCTTTGGATTTCCCCTCTACTAGGTACCTACGGGCGCTAGGAGGGTTGCCCTTACAGGAGCCTGATGGTTCTCCAGAAATCACACAACTTGATGCAGCTATAAGTGGGGAATCACCTGTAGTCAAACAGAACACCACCTGTCCCAGGTTCTTACCAGATGACATGGCTCATGTGGTTTTGAAGAATCTTGGCCATACCATGAACATGCAACACTGGAAATGGATATGTTTCTGGTGGTCCAAGGCAAACATGGGATCTTGGACATGATCAGATTCGACAGCTACCCTGACATCTTGGATGCTTTCACCAAGTTGAAGGACTATGAGGTTTGCCAAGACTTTTCAGGGGTATACTCAAGCCTGGTGTCCTGTCCTAAACCCAAGTACCATTCTCTGGTGTGCATGATATGCACCACACAAGGCAAGAGTCTCATGGACATTACTGACAAGCTGGAGATGCTTGTGAAAGTGATAATAGATTCAACGATAGGTTGGTTTCTATAGAATTTAGGGTCGAGGTTCTGATGGTAGATGTAGGACATGTGCAACTGTTTCTGGAGGGATATCTGCACCGAGACGTAATGAACAATAATGAAGTCCCCGATGTGAATTGAAGTTGGGAAATAGGGGTCCCTTATATGTGACCTATTTTTGCTCAGCATCCCCTGGATGCCATTCTCTACGCACCATACCCCTACCAATCCCCCCATTTTCCAAGGGAAACTCGAAGCAATCCAGACAGTCTGATGGTAAGGTGTGTAAAATTGTATTATAAAGATTATCGTAGCCTCAACCGACCAGGTAAATCCGGAATGGCTATCAACTGCCAAAGGTGAGACGATTGTAAATTTGAAATATTCACTGGGTCGATTCAAGGTTCTATTAGGGTGGTAATCTGCCTTACTTTGAAACCCGCCAAAGAATCGAGGTTGTGGTCTTCAAGACATTATTGATGACTAAATCAACCATCGAAGTGAGCTTATCCCCGTTACATACGCTCGTCCATTATCAAACGGTGTCTCGGGAATTTTTTCAGGGTTGTTTTCAAAGGAGGTTCTCGAGCAAACGTGATGAGGCTTTGACATCTTTCGGCATCGAATCTGATCCAAATATGATCAATAACTCACTTGTGGCTGCGGAACAGGTTCGTGATCGAAATATGGGAAGTCCTGACTTGGGCTTTGTATTATCGGTAGGCACGAGTTAAGCCGATTGTGAAACCCTGCGATGCATGTAATAGAACACATACATAGGGGCATAGATAAAATACCGAAGGGGGGGTCCGACCGAAAAGAGTGCCATGTCAATCAGCTAAATCACGTTCCAGCGCAATCGTCCCAATCGGTACGATAACGTATTGGGAACTGGGAAATTTACGTACATATCTGTGGTCTCTCGGG
Organism: Ramaria sp. MG151; assembly: GCA_003314545.1. Classification (NCBI taxonomy): domain Eukaryota; kingdom Fungi; phylum Basidiomycota; class Agaricomycetes; order Gomphales; family Gomphaceae; genus Ramaria; species Ramaria sp. MG151. Next base: position 33,855 of record QMFG01000294.1, on the reverse strand, counting down.
TGATTCCGCTCCTTGACTCTTCACGCGACCTCCAACATTGCTGCTTGTCTACGATGGATACAAAGGACACTGTAACGAACATGGAAAAGAGCGAGAAACATGACCACTATGGGGTGCACGTTGAGGAGACTCAAATCGACGTCGGTGCACGCCCCTATCTGGGACGCGAACTAGATCCTGCAGAGTCTCTACGTTCGCAAGAAGATCGAGTTCAAGAGCGGACACGAAACTTGCAAGAGAAGGATTCTCTAGTTCTGAGGGAAGGGTGAGAGATTTTGTGTTTGAGTTTTGTCTGAGGTTCATGTCACGCCCTTAGGTTCACGTTTCTTCAACCGTATCTCAAGGACTGTTTGGGATTTATTGATGGGGACTTGGCGATCAAGTAGATGGAAGCACGTGAGCCTGGAAACCATCGCTCTGTGGGCACATTTTTCAACAGTTTCCGGCGTACAGTATCTGACCCATTTTTCAGGGAACATTGCCGTTTATTTGTTCTTCTAGCTTGGTCGGACAATGAACCAACCTTGCAAACGGCCATCGATGATCTCAAATCCTTTGCGTAGGTTTTACTGTGGGCGGCGGATTTGAGATCATCAATGGCCGTTTGCAAAGTTGATTCAACAGAAAACCTCCAAGGAACAAATATGGCTCAAGGGTTTGAACAGTGATGTCACCATTGTAAGAGAGCATTGCTCTCTAGTTGGAGATTTATTAGTCTATTTTCTGAGTTTCAATCTGCTTGCTAGGTGCTTCATTTTTGTGCACTCCTAGTATTCTCAGTCTTAATATCATAGAACTCTCTCCCTCCTATCATCTCAGCAGTGCCTGTCTGTGGCACAGTTGTTATCCCAGCATGGCACTACATCTTACACCATTATCATGGCTCAGCATTCTCTGTGATACATTGGATGTCAAGGATTTCTCTGATTCAGTCCAACCACTGCTACCCCTGTTTAGGGAATGGTTTCCATTAATCCAAAAGACCCATGCTGAGGTGGATTCATTCCTTGATAGCTGGACACCTGATTGCCACAGTCATGACAAAGAAATGCTCAATTTCTGCTTGGAATTGGAAGCAAAATGTCTCAAATAAGGCAGAGGTCACTAGGAACGGGCACCCCCTTACATTAGTGTGAAGCTCATTTTCTTCAAAATCGCTACTAGATATTAGGAGAGGGATAAAACACAAATTTAGCTCCTAGAATATGTTTAGTATATTACTTGCTAAGACTTGTTGCAGAGACTTTAGAAAAAAAACACAAAACTGAGTGACTAGTAGCAATTTTAAGGTCAAAATATCCAAAAAAAAAATTTTTTTTTTTTTTTGTAATTCCCATGCAAATTGTAACACTTTTCATTTTTCATGAAGAAAATTTTGCAGGTCACGTGTCTTGGCTCCTCGGCTATCGATCACGTAAACGGTCTTTGGTACGGACAGGATGGGTAGACTGTAGGGTGGGGGGTGGTAGCAGTGGAGACATGGAACAGTCCTAGTTCTATTGCAGAATTATATTTTTGTTTTAGCATATTAAAAAAAAAAAAAATTTTTTTTCCGGGCAAATTCTAGCACTTTTCATTTTTTTTGTGAGAAAATTTTGCGCTCACGTGACGTAGGCGCCCATATTACGTAAAGAGTGCCCGTTCCTAGTGACCTCTACCTTATTAGTTTTGCTTCCTCCGTCCGCGCCTTCGGTCGAACCCTTGAAATAAACGCGCGGCATTGCTGAAATAAGCGCGGGGTTACGGCATTTCGGTCGGAGCTATAGATTTTGCCGCCCGACGCATAAAGGCGCTAAAGGGGCGGAAAGGAGGTGTATGCGGGAGGAGGTAAGCCCTTTGAATTATTAGATATAATCTTAATCTCTGATTATTTTGTAGTAATTTATTTAGGTAGTTTTATTTCAATATATAGTTGACCACACTGATGAGTAATTTCTTTAGAATTTATGCCTGAAAGATTAGCTAGCCTACTGCTTTCTAAAGAAGTTAGTTGCCTTACCCTTGACCTCATAACAGGAATCTTCACTATCACTTGGTCCACTCAGTCACCACTCAGTTGACCTATTGCTCTATCCACATTGCTCTAACCTCCATATCACTCTTTGTTGTTCTGAGCCACTCCCACATAATGTAAATACTACTGTAGTTAGACCAATGTTTCCTGAGTTGCATTAACTTGATAGGTCAACACTCAAACACTCTTTGTAGATCTATCTAGGTACTATCCAATTCAGTTCCCTTAACACATGCTCGACTGAGACCTATATAGATTTCTACAGCGATCCGAGAAGGCTTGGCTTCCCTGCGGCGCTAGATCATTGATTAATTGAGGAACAGTCGCTCGCATGACGTACCACCGGAGAGAGATTCCTTGCTCTACTCAGACGTGCCAACGCTGATACAAGTATGTGTGCGCGTTCACCTCCCTCGTACTCTGCCTTGCGACTTTTTCTGCCCAAATGTCTTCTCCCTCACTGCCGATCGATATCTCGCGGAATGTCATAACCGAAAATATGATAGCCTACAATACAGGTTGGTATTTCTGGCATTTCCCTACTTCTAGCAATTGTGTTTGTTGACAGTTTTACAGTTGCATCATGTACAATTCTGATGTGGCATTATTGTCTAAGCTTTCGTCAAGAGGCATCTTTTTCCTTTGTATTCTCCATAGTTCGTGTTCTGACACCCGTCTAAAAGGTTGATCTTATCTGGAGGTGGGGAGCTTCACACGCTCGTGTTCCACGAGTACAGATGATTCGTTTAGAGCCAAACGAAGATGGACTTTGATCAACGTTCTGTTCTACATTATCCGCTATTTATCTCTATGTATATCGATGTAAGTGTCCCATCAGCTTTCCCTGCCTCTCCCATACATAACATATCACAGTGTTCAACTATTGCTCTGCACAAATATAACCGGTCTTATACATCCATCTGTTTCAGCTTGCTATGCTTGGTTGTGGTCATCAGCAGTATCCATGCCTATTCTAGTACTATCCATTCACCTCTCGCTCGTTATGCGAGGTACCTTTGCTCACTCACTATACCTCACTCAATTCACTTACAATAACCTATTTTGCTTCAGTCTATGCTTTTTATGGGAAGAGCAAACGTATTCTTTACAGTTTGCTTATACTCGTTGGGTGTCACACTATAGTACACGCCGCTTCGGTGGGACTCCTCATCCCACAAGTGGTCATGGCACCAGCTACTTTCCCTCAGACCCTCCATGGAGGCGTATGCATCATATCCAGTAGCCCCGCTACACTATCGTTTTATTGGTGTGTGTAATCTCTAGTTTATTTCCAATCTATCTCTTATGATATTTTTGTTGCAAAGGATATCTACGGTAGTCGTTGAGAGTATCTTGTTCGGATTAGTCGCTACAAGAGCAATCCAAGCGAAGCCATGGTTAATCACACGTGATCACAACATAGTCGGCGTGTTAATTAGGGATGGTAGCGGAGCTTTTCTATGTAGTTTCTGTCAGTTCATTTGTCCCTTTGGGCCCTGATTATTGACTGATTAGTGCCGCATGACCAATTTGCAAAGCATGCTCTTTATGGACATTTGTGGCGTTTCAAGTGGATTCTACGCAGGGAGTCATCGCACTTTCGTGAGTGTTTGTCAGATATCTACACAAGGGGAGGGCGCTGGCAGTCTTACTCACAAAACAACCCTACCCCTACCTCTAGATGGTGGGTCTCCTTGCTAGGAATATGTGTGAGCTTCATTATCTACCTCTCACCTTCTAGTACTAATGATGATCAGAACACGCACTTGATCCTCAACCTGCGTTCTGAGGCTTTGAAAGGCTGCGCAATGACTCTTAATTCGTTTTTAAGCGACTTCATCATGGTTAATCGAGGTGCTCCGGATACCCCGCCCCGGGGTTCTGGGATCCCATAGCCCATATAATGGTAAACAATGGCTCAAGATACTCTTTCTGAGTATTATGATAAAGCCTCTAAATTTTCCGCTGTCGCGGCACAGAAACCTCACTGTATCTTAATCGTCGATGGGGCTAGCTCAGCAGAGTAAGCGTGTAGGACCAAACTGGATTCCAAATATTGCTGGCATATGGAATTTATCTTGCAGTCTGAGTAACATCACTGTAAAACAGCTTTGGACTAGACTCTGAAATGACAAGTAGACAACGCAGTCACCCCGAGAAGTTTCCAGTTGAGTATATAAAATATAAGTTAACAACAATGAATACAATGAATACGTTGTCGATGGCGTGTCCGCACTGTCATGTTGTAGGTTCATGCTCTCCATGAGCCAAGAGTCCAAATTCCATTTACATCCCATGAACAGCCAATAGTAATGCCTCAGATAGAAGGCCGACTATGAGCACCGTTGTGATTGTCGCAGCTACTCGACACCTGTGCTGCCAAACATTTTTTTCCATTTACCACTGACCATCTGTAAATTGGTAGCAGCTCCTGAGTCCCACCACAGCCTTGCACTTCAAGCTCCCATCCATGGTATGATGGAGCAATTGGCTGAATTCTACATGAAATTTTTATATGTACCATGAAAAGGCAATACTCTATGATCCTTCTTCAATACCTGGGATTTGTTGAGATTCAACAACATCTCCTTTACTCAAGCACAGAGAGCTACATTGACCAACATGTTATGTTGGCTAGTGGATATGGTTTGTGTTGGTTGGAAGACACATGTTGACAAGAGTGTGAAGCATGATTTGATGGAGCCATTAATCATAGCTTTTTTAAAGTAGGTTTAAAGCAAGGGAATATAGAGAAAGATATATAGTAATGGAAGCAAAGGAATAAGGGGAATAAATGGAAGCAAAGAAATAAGGGGGATAACCTGGTTGTCCCCTGACACCCTTGAGTATAGGCTCTGTGATGTTGCAAAGTTAAATCAGCGATAGCCCAAGATTTTTGAGGAAATGCTTGAAAACCAACCTTAGAAGTGGCATGGTGAAGATATCTGATACATTTTCTTTGGAAGGTATGTAGTTGGCTTCAATTCTCTGCTCCACAATACATTCACAAATGAAGTGATGACACAGATCTATATTTTTTGTTCTAGCATGGAATTTGTTGTCTTCGACAATACAATAGCCCCCTGGTTGTCACAATTGATTGTGATGGCCTTGGTCTTGTTGCCTTGGATTTCCACAATGAACATCCACAACCATAGCACTTCCCTAGCTGCATGGGTAAGAGATATGTACTCTGCTTCTGTGCTGGACAGCATGATGGTGTATTGTTTCTTTGAACTCCAGGAGACTGTTCTGTTGCCCATAAAGAATGTGTATCTGGAGATTGAGTATCTATGAGTTTGGGTTGCCCAGTCTGCATCATAGTACCCAGTTGTTATTGCTATTGGATTATGGTAGATAGGAGAAATATTGAAATTTTGATACTGCAGACAGAGATATCTACTAACCAGTTAGTTACTCTTCTACAAGGTAAATAAAAGTTAGACTCACCACCTCAGTGATAGAACACACTGAGGGGCTCATCTACAGCTGCCCGTACAGCTGTATAGTTTCCAGTCATCCCTGACCGGGAACTATACATAACTACATAACTACATAACTAAATGACCTTAGCTAGTGAAACTTGGTCCGCATACTTATAAGAGAAGTATCTAAAGGATGATCATTAATTAGAATGAAGGAAATGAGATTGACCTGAGGAATCCAGCATATATTACCCTTTCCTCCTATCCGGCAGTTAAGCGCCCATCCGGATATCTTGGGAGCAGGATATATGCATGTATAGTTAATTCCACAACACCAGTGACTAGGGTTTTTCAGTTCCACCAAATGTCAACCAGTGTCAGAACCCATGCCATCGATCCAAACCTCCAGCCCCTTGGGCCCAAACCCCCGTTGACCTCAAACCTGTTTCACATCTGTCCTATCTGTTTGATCTCTCTTTGCGTAGCTTATGACCCTGACCTTGGTCATCCAGTCTCCGATCCCTGAACCCCTCCGTATATAAGCTACTTGTTCATATGCATGAAAGTCAGTTCTGATATCGACTAAGATACCCAAATATATTCTACCTCTAATCTTTACACTCTTTTGTTCCTCTTGCTAAGGTCACACCCAAACTTTGGGTGACCTTGGGCCTCATCCAAAATATGGGACAAGACTCTGAGCTGGTGCAGCACATAAGCTGAAGCCAAGTCCCACTCGACCCATTCGCCAGCCTTGGCCCTCCTCAGCAACCCAACCCCGAACCTCGGTTGACTCTATCTTGAGTCCCAACCTTATCTCTGCTTCCGTTCCAACTCAGTTCTTAACAACCAGAGGTCCTTCATATCTTGTAAATATATCATTATCCACTTGATTCCCAACCAGTATGTCTCAGCTGGGTTTTGGATAAATTGAGCCAGTATTCAGTTGCAAATGCAATGTCTGGCCTGGATACCATGGCTGCCCATAGAATGGTCCGGATTGCTTCAGCATATGGTACATTCCACAATCTCATAATCCCAACTAGCAGCATTGGTCCTTGTTCTTTGGAAAGGCTCATTCCTGGGTTCATTGGGATGCAGATTGGTTTTGTGGCCAATAGTCCAAATTTTTCAGTCATTGCCTCAATGTATGTTTGTTGTAAGTACCATATCATCCGTTGCAATTGCAACAATGGTGTGTTCTGTTGCAGTTTTCTCATAGAATACCATGTGGTCAATGGCAGACTGGGTGAACCCAAGGTTCATGGTAAATACCTTCATCAGCTCTTGATGCCACCCTCTGCCAGCTTGCTTAAGGCCACACATGCCTTTCAAGAGCTGGCATACCTTTCCCTTTTGGGTTGGGTTGCTGACACCTTGAGGGATTTTCATGTAGACAGTCTCCTTGAGCAGTGCATTGAGGTAAGGACTTTTAACGTTGACTTGGTGGATTTCCCAGTCCATAGCTGCATTGGCTATAACAACTCAGACTGAAGGTAGTTTGGCTGCTGCTGAGAATGTCTCAGTGTAGTTGACCCCTTGAACCTGCTTGTGCCCCCCAGTCACAATGTGAACTCGGTACGTCATTTTGCTATCCAAGCCAGGCTTTTCTCTTAGAACTTTGGAGCATGGGATTGGTGTTTGACCTTTGGGTAAATCTTTTATGACCCATGTTTTGAGTTTCTCTAATTGACCTATTTCATATTCTAGCACCTTTTGCCAATGAACTTTGTTCAGTCCTTCAAGTGCTTTGTTAAGGGTCCATGGTGTTGGGCCATTAGTTGCAACAAGAGCATAGTCAAGGTGATTGTTGAGGATGTAATCAAATGGATCATTGGATTCAATGTTAGATCCATCTTTTAGGTCTGAGTTTTCTGATTGTGCAATCACTGCTGTGAGTCCCTCATTGCATCTGATTGTAGGCTCCTGGCAGTTTTCTTGCATGGCATCCTCATCCTAACTCAGATGGTATTTCCATTTCAGCATTATCAGGAGGTAGATCAATGGTGATTTCATTTTCTACAATAGTGATGGCTGGTGTCATGATCATGATTTGTCTCTTGCTTCACCTTCTGAACCCTCCGAACAGCTTCCTTCCAAATCATTCATTTGGAATCCGAACCATCAGCAATTTAGTCACACATATTTGCCATTCAATATTTCGTCACCCTCAAACACCATGAAACACTTTAATAACATCACAATAATCCAACCGGTAGATCAGGTCCGATCATTCCCCTTTTCTCATAAAAGAAGCATCTGCACTGTCCCCATCATTATCCCCATCTATTTCAAGGAACTCAATGTCAGGGTTGATTCTATGCTTCCAAAGCTTATGGGGACAGGATATACTATTTAATATGTTGACTCATTCATCCCCAACATTCAGGGTCGCTGTCTAATGGAATAACAGGAGGATTTCTCTATCCAAAGAGCCATGCGATTTGGAAACAAGTTTTAGGATTTATTTCTAGTTCATTAAATCCTTTTTCTATTCACAATTTTCCTCCAACCCTTGTTCTTTATTTCCTATGGCCTTTAATTAGCATACATGTACCTTAGCTACTTTCCAATCCTCACAGACTCCTCCCCATTCGCTCCTGCTTCCAAACCATCTAGTATATAAGTAGCACATTCGCATGTATGTTCCCTAGTTCAATTATTGTATATCTACTTGATTGTTCTACTCCAACTTGCCAAATTGTTGTGAACTACATTGTAAAGCAACTTTACATTTGAGTGAGTACTCTAAATTTATCTATATTGGTTTAAACACACTTCGAAAGAATGTGAAACCATTGGCTGTGATCAACGTGGACTGCAAAGTTCATTCAATCCATGAGATAGAATCCTTTCAGAATATCTATCTCTTCAGAACAATGCACCTTTTCGCAGACATTCCTAAAGCCATTCACTTTTACTGTAGGATTTCTATTCACTTTCAAATATCATTCTATTAGTATTGAAACATTTTCAAGCATTACTACTAACACTACATTCATCTATAACATTTATCCTTGATAATTAAATTATGACAGCTGGGTTAGGTGATTCTGGAGTCAGCCTAGGAGTCTCAGCGATGTCCGGTTGGTTAGTGCATGATTCAGAGAGTGGATTTGAGTAGATGATTTTATCCCTCTCCCCCTCATCCAGAAAATCACCAATGGAAAAATCTAAAGGAATGGTTGATTGTATGTTGTTTTTGTTGAAGATGACATTACACTCAATAGTGACTGATTTCTTAGTGGGCCAATAAATGTGGTACCCTTTGATTCAGTGTCATATCCAATAAATCTTCCAATAACTGCACATGGGTCTAGCTTGCCAGCATTTATGTCAGGGGACAACCGGTTTATTCCCTTTTTCCTCTCTTTTCCCCCTTTTTCCCTTTTCCCCCTTTCCTTTTTCCCTCCTTTTCCCCTATTTCCTTTTATACTAGATAGTATTATGTCCTTCGCCTCCCTTTTCCTCTATTTTACCCTAGTGCTAGTTACACCTTTATTTGCTCTTGTTTGACCACCAGTAGCTATATAGTTAGTCGCTTAGGTAAGGGAATCCTCACCCTTTTCTCTTTGGATTTCCCTTACCAGGTATGTGTCTCGCTACTGTAGTTACTCTTTGATTTTTATATAACTTTGGATTTCCCTTACCAGCCTAGAGTGAGTCCCTGTGGGTAGCTTAGGGTTCGAGTCCCTTTGCAGGCCTAGGCAGGATGCTGACAGGGTAGCATCCCCTGCAGTATGCCTGCCAGCAGGCATATCCCGGGTAAGGTGAGGTTGCCCTTACAGTAGAAAAGGGTGACAGGGAGGGCCGACGGTGTCTATGCATATTTCGGACACGAGTGAGGACCTCGCACGAAGATCACAGTGTGACATCGTTCCCCCTCTGGCGCGGAAGCCCACCGACCTACGCTCGATTCACACTAGTAGCATCGAGGCAAACGGTGACGAGTGGGGTCTTACAAAGCGACCGTGACCCCCACTACTGGATTCAACTCGTCCTAGCGGCACACTAGTAACGGTCCGCTTCATGCGAAGGTGAACAGTGCTAGCAAAGATAGCTGAGGAAAGTAGGAGAGTGCACTGCCCTCTGATTTTGTTCATGGCAACACTATAAATCGCTGTCTATGTACAGTAGAGCGCACTGCCCTCTGAAGGCCAAGGCAACGCTATAAACCCCTAATACCCCCAACACTTTTCTCTCGCATTCTTCTATCCCCACTACCTGGCGTATCTACAGACCGATCAATCCCACTACGCCATCCTACGATCCGCACTCCTACCTCATGCCCGCACTCTCCATTTCGACTCCCCTCGCGCTTCACTCTTTATCCGACCCCTCCTCAACAGCGCGATTCTTTCGCCTCCGTATTCCTTCATCCCCTCTGGAAGCCCCTGGAAGCCCCCGAGAATGCGACGATCGCTCAGGTGACGAAGATACAGGTGTTCAGCTAAGTGAACACCCCAGCATGCCCCCATTCCTCTACTCCCCATCAGATACCGCAGACCTTCAGGACGCCCTTGGACCTACCAGCAACACCGCTGACGTGTGCGAGGCGCCACGTCACGCGCTTGTTGTTGACAACACCACCGTCACCGCCGCATCGACCGGTAGCTCATTCCAGATGAGCGGCAGGGACCTCACACGTCTCCAGAGTCGTGCACCCACCTCTGGATTCACCCCAAAAGGCCCTCAGGTGCTGCGTGAGGCATAGCACAACCTACGCGCGGCCGCGAGCTATTCCGTGTGCCCCGACGACACGTTCGCCCCACCAACTCTATATCTCACCCGACCTTTACTCGGTCCTGAGAACCCCGCGGCGATCCCATTACATGCATCGTCATGTTTGCGCGACAACCGTCTGAACTGACGCGCTACTTCGAGTCTCATTCGACGAACCTTGTCAGACAACGACATTGTTCGTGGAGTGGAGTCCGGACCATGACAGTAGATAGCGTGATCGTGACTGGGCCCGTCTGATCGCTTGTTACAGCCCTTGGAGCAACCGATGACCAGGCGTCGTGTCTTCCGGTGATTGTTCAAAGGCTCCGCCGTCAGCATAGCCCACGCTTGTGCGATTCAGCATGTCGCGTACATACGGGCACTGTCAGCCCCCCAATCGGCGTGTCTGATCGCCGGTGCAATCACGGACACTGGTGGCTATGCGCGCACCTCCAGAAGCACACCCCCACGACCTACGATCAGTCGGTCCCCGCGATCAATCGCGTACGCACCAAGGCCCACGCTCGCACTCGCAACGGCATCGCCTGAACGTACTGCGTGTGCCCGTCCTGTGGGATGCCGAAGCGGTCGGCCTTTTGAAGGAAGACTCGGCACACGGTCTAACCGGTTTAGAGGCTAGAGCGGCCAATCCGGAAGCCCCCCCAGCCGCATTGCGTCTCACGCTAGCACGCGTAGCGGCGGTGCTCCACGTCGTAGGAACCACTGTGGCGACCTACGCGCCGCTCAGGCTGTCGAAGAGGCCTACGCACGCGACCAGCCCTGCCGCCTTTAAAGGCGCCTCTGGGTCTGCCCTTCAGGTGGTCGAGGATGCATGGCTCAACCGCGTGAGACCCCAGATGCTGTCTCAGGCACTCGCTGAGTCCCTTAAACGGCAAATGCATCTTGGATGCGACGCGTCCTGTTCTCGCGGCTAGTGCCGCCATCGTTGTCTGCGCCCCTGCACTCCCACAAAGTAGGCAACCTCCACACCACTGGCGATAACAATGTCCGCGGCTGCGCGCTCTCTATCGCTTACACAGACAACCCCAAGGCCGTGCGTCCGGAAGACCTTGTCATTCTCTCAGTACAGCACGAGTGTGTGTGGCACTGCGACACCATCTTGACGTCCCCGCCGACATGCCACCTTATCCAAACGGTAAATGCATATGTTCCTGGTAGTGGATTCATAGCAGCGATGGCGGTCTCGACCAAATGTATCAAACAGCTTTCCAATGCAATGTTGTCTACGCCCCAGGCCAAAAGGTTTCGAAGATTCCTGTTGGCAAGCCCGTTCCGCCAGTCAACTGCGAAGGCAATGCGTCTGCGTGCGTTAAAGGACCCAAGATGCCTATGTACTGGAGACAATAGGAAGTGTGACGCGAAATGTCGCATACTGCCGGCGTAACCGAGACTACGTGCGATTCGCTACGCAACTTCATCCCTGAAACCTGCATCCACCTCCCCGGTGCTGTCGCCCATATCGACGTCGTTCCTCCTGAGAACGAGTTCTCACCGCGGGCAACCTCTTGCCCCGTGTACACATGGACGCCGAGGGCGAGCCCGGCACACCCGTTTTCACCGACCAGCTGGGTGGCGCGCTCGACAGGGACACCCCTGTTAACCTCACCGCAGATACAGAGCCAATCGTGCTCTCTGCTCGCCGAGACTGCGGCGACTGCGTTGTCCGTTACACGACCCGCGTGAAGCCTGCGCCGGCGACATCCGCATCAGCATTGGTAAGTCTGCGCGGTTGACGAGGGGAATGATGGATCCGGTTCTTGTTCATGGGCGTACCTCTGTCCAAGCGAGAACGTCCCGCTGTCCCCGCGCCCCAACCTGGCAGCCCCAACGCCCCGCAGCGATAGCGCTCCCCTTCGCTACGCCGCTCATCGTGTGGTGGCGCCCCTCGATGGTCTTCCCTATGACCTGCCACTCAGCCATTCCTTGCGGCCGATCGCGTGTGCGTTAACGCCCACCGCGTGTCTCGCCTCTGCTGCATGCACCCGTCTGGCGGGATGCCGAAGTGGTTGAGACAAGAGACGTTCCGGGTGTCGCGCTGCATGGGACATCGCCAGCCTTCAACCGGCGTCGGCTGGACGAAGACGGCCACGTGCATACGTTCAGGCGCACGCTACTCGGCCCCGGTACGCATGCGTTTACAGCGTGCGCAACAAGGACTGCAACGTCGGACACTCGGGTGGACGTTCCGGGTTCCGCCCCACCGTATATAAGACACATCCTGTGTTGGTTCCCACCACTCGACCAAGTCCACCGTCCAAATTCCAACATGAGGCCTGCTACAGAGAATGACAAAACACCTCAGACCCCACAGAGCTACCATGCCCGTATCAACGATAAAAAAAAAGGGGTATCTCATTGAGGTCGGATCCGCACACGGTGTAGACAAGGGCTCCCTTCTTGACTTGTACGATACAGCCACGCCGGACACCAAGAAATACCTCTCCGTACGCTTATTGCGGAAAGCGTGTCTCTTCTCCACACGATCGCAGTCAAAGTCGAAGGGCCCGACGTAAAGTTGCCGGACACAGGAGTCGTACGTTACATACGCAGCGGAAACCCATTGAAAGTGCACCTCACCTCTGAACTTTTGCGTGTGGTAAACAAGACCAAGACAAGCTGCTCGGTGACTTGTCTCGTCATGAACCCATCGCTGGCGTCCAGATTACCCGTGCCCCCTCGGATGTGGACTTGTTCCCAAGACACCCTAGACCGGCAGGACTCGCGCAAACGGCGCCCGTTACGCATCCCAAGGAGTTAGGTGAGCTAAAGACCGCGCCGCTCGAGTCACGCGAGATACGACGTACCACGCCTTGACTCGACCTGCCGCGCATTGACCGTGGACGCCGCCAACCTCCAGCCAGCGGTTCTATACAGGGTGGGTGTCCTAACTTACTTCCAAAACGCGGCAAGCTCCCTTTGCGACCTTCGTCTATCCGTAGTTTCCAAGTGACTACCACCTCTCCGTCGGCAATCTCCTTCACCCTCAAAGGACATCGCTAGTTCGGGACACCACATATGACACGCAGACTCACCCCTGCAACAGTACCACCGCAGAGACGGATCGGCTTCCTCCACACGGATGGTAAGATGGGTTAAGACAGCGGTACCTGAGAAGCTATCACCAGCTCGCTATGCCACACTGCATGCAGTGCCTTCTATGCAAGCTAGAGCGGAAAGCAGGTGACCGCCGACAACGGAACACGCAAACATCTACCAGGAACGGCGAAGAGACGGACGGTGCAAGTACCGTTGCAGACGACCGGCTCTACTACGTCCTCATACCACTCTGCTCCTCCAGTGAGTGTAAGTACAGGTACTCGCTTGGAGTCGCGTTCCCCGAAGACCCCTCAATCAGCGCGGCTGGTCAAGAAACTGTACCCAGCCAGCGCGGGAGCATGCTCCTCTACCGGCTCGCTTCCAACGTCGACCTGTGTGAGGAGGAGACACAGATGCCCCATTGTGGAGTCATGTAGAGCGCACGCATTGAAGGAGGTCGCAGACTGAAGGACCTCATCATGCGGTATCGTTTGGAGCGCAACACACTCTGCGTTAGTGCTGTAAGCACCGTCGGTTCCACTTACCCGTAGGAAACCCATGACGGTGCGCACATCAATATCGACTTCACAATGTGAGATGCGACATGTCACACACCGCTTATCCTGCACCCTGGGGTTCGACCGCCGTAGCGACTCGCGCTGATGGACCGACTGACGACGACAGACGCGGATTTTGGTAACACAAGACCTACCCCCCTTCGCATCGCACCATGACTATCATGCACAGAGCCCAGTTCCAAGCTTATGCGTTGGGACGCCGCAATCTAGAGAGGGGGTGATGTCAGGGGACAACCGGTTTATTCCCTTTTTCCTCTCTTTTCCCCCTTTTTCCCTTTTCCCCCTTTCCTTTTTCCCTCCTTTTCCCCTATTTCCTTTTATACTAGATAGTATTATGTCCTTCGCCTCCCTTTTCCTCTATTTTACCCTAGTGCTAGTTACACCTTTATTTGCTCTTGTTTGACCACCAGTAGCTATATAGTTAGTCGCTTAGGTAAGGGAATCCTCACCCTTTTCTCTTTGGATTTCCCTTACCAGGTATGTGTCTCGCTACTGTAGTTACTCTTTGATTTTTATATAACTTTGGATTTCCCTTACCAGCCTAGAGTGAGTCCCTGTGGGTAGCTTAGGGTTCGAGTCCCTTTGCAGGCCTAGGCAGGATGCTGACAGGGTAGCATCCCCTGCAGTATGCCTGCCAGCAGGCATATCCCGGGTAAGGTGAGGTTGCCCTTACAATTTAAGTCTTTGACATATGCAGCGGTGCCAAATTCCTAGATACCAGCTAAGTGTGGTTTCTTTTTGTCTTGTGCTTCATAAGGAGTTTTGCTGTTAAGTGCATGTGTAGGTGTTCAGTTTTGAAGCCATCAAGGATTTTTTATTGCTTCCTCCCACAAGAACCACAGTAACCCAGAAGAAATAAGTAGTGCTTGTACCTGTTTAGCACAAGTACACATTCCATGTTCTGCAGAACCATTTTGAGGTGGGGAATCATGAACTGTAAGTTCTCTTGTAGTTCCTCTTTCATCCTGATTATTTCTCATGTCTTTTGAAAGGAATTCTCCCCCTTGGTTGCTGTGTGTGGTTTTTATGCAGTTACCAGTTTGGGTCTCGATGTAGGCTTCATTGTGTTTGTATGACTCAAAGTCTGACTTTTCTTCTTTAAGAAGTATAGTTGAGTGTCACGAGTTGTATCATCTTTGCAGGCTGTGACATATTGGTTTCCATTTAAACTTTGAACCAAAGCAGGTCCCCACAGATCCCAATGAACATGTTCCCTATATTTTGTTGCATGTGTCTGAGATTTCTTTGGGAAGGTTGATGTGCTGCTTTAGCTTTTGCACAAGCTTTGCAGAATTCAAGTTTTGAGGTAGAGTTGAGCTCAATGCCAGTGATGAAGCCTATTGAAATTGCATGTTTAATTGCAGAAGGCCAATGTGGCCAAGCTTCCAATGAGTGGCATTGACATCCATTTTGACAGAGACAATGTTAGCATAGTCAATCTGCTGCAGATGACCAGGGATAGGGATAGTCCATTGGATCTAGGGATTGTGGCCATGGTTTTTCCAGTTGGATTTTTAATGGTGCAAATTCCATCCTTGAAAGTTGCCTCACATTTTGCTTTGTCTAACTGGCTGGTTGATATTAGCATAAATGCCATATCTGGTGTATGGACTGTATCTTTTAGCATCGCGAATGTCTTGCCATTGCCATTTCGTAGGTGAAATTTTATGTCAGCTATACCTATGGTTTTGAGGCTACACCCATCTGCTGCAATGATTTCACATCCAGGTATTGACCTATAATTGATGAATTTTGTACAGTCAGGGCAGTAGTGGTTGCTGGCACCATTGTCTATGCAGGCTCCCAATTGCTGCTTTGGTGCACTGGGGTTTGCAAGTATAGTTGTAAGGTCTGTTGCACAGGTGAACACAAAAAGGTCCTCATCATTTTGGTGGTTATCAGCAATGACCGCTGAGTCTGTTGAGTCAATGCCTTTTTTTGTTTCTTCTGCTTGGGACCTTGGCCTTCTTTCCCTCTACCCTTTGACCAACACCCATCTTTGGTATGGCCATCCTTAGAGCAGTTGTCACAATGCTCATTTGAGTCTGTTTTAGACTTTTTCTTCATTTTAGAGGTGTCTGGCTTTTTGCCCTTTTTGGTATGTGCCAAGAGTGCCAATTCTGCTAGTTTTGAACATTCATCATCAATGACATGGTGTTGGGCTTCCTCAGTGAAGAAATTAATCAACTCATTTGGCAGCATTTTAGCACTGCTGTTCCCTGTGTTGCTCCAATTTTCTCAGCTGTGGTGATCATTTGGATGGCTGGACAGGAGGGATGACATGATGAGTGTTGAGAACCACATGTCTGATAGTGTTGATACCATTTGAATTAGGTTGTCTCTAATAAGAAAAGTGAAAAGAAATATTTTGTATATTTTTGTTGATTTTATTTTGATTTATTTTGATATATTCTGAGAGCTATATTTGATGCACTCAGAGTGGTGCCAATTTTCTTATTTAAGCAAGATTGTATTCTGATGCAGGGGCAATCTATCAGTGTCTAATGTTCACATGCACACTTGTGCAAACAATTGTTGATAGAGATGATAGAGAAACTTAGCAGTTTTGAAAGAGTAATTCAGCTCAATAGAATCCTTGAATTGAGAGCAAACATCTGGTAGTGATTTGCTATCAGAGAGACAATAGCAGAGATAACAAGTGATCACTGAGAGAACAATAGCAGGTCTGTGGAGATTTTACTGCCTTAGATTTTAACAAGAAATACAGGTGTATTTAAGCGAAAATGTAGCTAAGGAAAATGTCTTGTGAATGGGACAGGAATTGGGGGCTTGGAATGAGTCTGGGGTACTAAACTACTTGAGGCAATTGTTTAGCTATTACAGGTCTAATTACTTTTGTTTTAGCTTGAAACTAATGGTGAAAACTTTTGAGAACTACAATTGAATTATTCAACATGTTTTTCAAATGGAAAGAACAAGAAAAGAACATAGGAAATTTTCTGAAACTCCATGCATATGTATGGGTGCTTGTCCTAGATGAATTTGAAGCTTCCAAAGCTTCACATGCAGATTGGTGTTAATATAATAGAGTAGGAACTGATCCATCTTTTCCTATTGTAGTACAATTGGTGCTTCATGTATATGAATGTGGTGATCGGTCATGGAACGTGTGCAAGGGAGTGGGGGAGCATATATGCACTTGTTCATGAGCCTCCGGGTTCATGACCAATCTTCCAGTTGATTCTAAAAATAAACAGAAGAATTCCTAAGGCATTTAGCCTTGGATTGTGACCAAAATAAACTGTAAATGTTTTTGTGCTTTTCTTTATCTCATTTGAGTCTGTCTCCCTGATGTGACCAAGTGATTATATAATCCTTTTGAATAATGAAAAATAACAGTCTCATCTCTTCACCATAAGTTTAAAATGTTGAGATTGGTTAGATGAGTGCGGGGATTGTCCGAGTCAACTACTCGCATGGCAGCAAGTTGGTCCTCAGCGTCAATGAGATATAGTGTGCTTTTAGTGGTGGCATCCATTTTCACTGTTTCCCACATTTCCTTTGACATGTTGAGGTTCTTAATCAATGAACCAACTCGTAAGGATGTTGTAGAGAGGATGACATGTTGAGCGAGCGACTCTCACTTATCATATTCTATGATGCGGGTCTCGCGGGCCTCTATTTGCTCCTCTGTGGCAGGGGTTTTTCCATCAGAAAGCACGGGAACACCATTTACTTGCATGTAAGGATTTGGCATAGTAGCCTTTCCTTCAACGTGAATCCATAATCCTTTCGCGCCGAGAGCTCTTCTTATACGATGCTCATAGTCGGACCAGTTGCTTCCATCATCGCGGAGTTTTGGTACAGAGAGTGAAATAGATTCAGAGTTAAACATAGTAATGGTAGACATCGTGGTTCTTTAAGGTTGCCCAGGGCCCATAACCTGTTGAGAATATAACACAATGGGAGCTATGAATAGAGGCTCAGCTTCAAGTACGAAGGTGAGCCGCGTCTCCGCGCTAAAACCAAGCAATAACTACTGACGGAGTTTGAACATCACTTTTACTGTAACTTTGAATATACTCGATATTTCAACAAATACTACCATAGTTAGACCAATGTTTCCTGAGTTGCATTAACTTGATAAGTCAACTCGCATACTGTTACTTTGTATCTAGATACTATCGAATTCAGTTCCCCTAACACATGCTCGACTGAGGCCTATATAGATTTCTACAGCGATCCGAGAAGGTTTGGCTTCCCTGCAGCGCTATAGCATTGATAAATGAAGGAACAGTCGCTCGCATGACGTAGAGATTCGTGTGAGATCTTGCTCTACTCACAGACGCCAACGCTGATACAAGTATATGTGCGCGTTCACCCCCCTGTACCCTGCCTTGCCACTCTTTCTGCTCAAATGTCTTCTCCCCCGCTGATCGATATTTCACAGAATGTCATAATCGAATATCGGTTAGCCTACAATGCAGGTTGGTATTTCTGGCATTTCCCTACTTCGAGCAATTGTGTTTGTTGACAGTTTTACAGTTGCATCATGTACAATGCTGACATGGTATCACTGCCTTAGCTTTCGTCAAGAGGCATCTTTTTCCTTTGTATTCTCCGTAGTTCATGTTCTGACACCCGTCTAAAAGGTCGATCTTATCTGGAGGTGGGGAGCCCCACATCTTGTCGCTCGTTCTCTATAAATGCAGTTGATTCGTCTAGAGCCAAACGAAGAGTGACTTTGATCAACGTTCTGTTCTACATTATCCGCTATTTGTCTCTGGGTATATTGATGTAAGTGTCCCATCAGTTTTCCCTGTCTCACCCATGCATAACATATCACAGTGTTCAGATATTGTTCTACACAAATGTAACCGGTCTTATACATCCATCTGTTTCGGCTTGCTATGGTTGGTCTTGGTCATTAGCACTAGCCAATCCAATTCTAGTGTCATCCATTCACCTCTCGCTCGTTATGCGAGGTACCTTTGCTCACTCACTATACCTCACTCAATTCGCTTACAGTAACCAATTTTGCTTCAGTCTATGCTTTTTATGGGAAGAGAAAACGGATTCTTTACAGTTTGCTCATACTCGCTGGGTGCCACACCCTAGTACACGCCGTTGCGGTGGGACTCCTCATGCCAAGAGTGGTCATGGCACCAGCCACTTTCCCTCAGACCCGCTATGGAGGCGTATGCATCATAACCAGTAACCCTCCTACACTATCGTATTATTGGTGTGTAGTCTCTAATCTATTTCCAACACTGTCTCTCAATATATTTTTATCGCAAAGGATATCTACTGCAGTCGTTGAGACTGTCTTGTTCGCATTAGTCGCTATAAGAGCAATCCAAGCGAAGCCGTGGTCAATCACACGTGACCATAATATAGTCGGCGTGTTAATTAGGGAGGGATGGTAGCGGAGCTTTTCTATGTAGTGTCTGTCAGTTCACTTTTCCTTCTGATCAGTGCCGTATTACGACCAATTTGTATAGCATGCTCTTTATGGACATTTGTGGCGTTTCGAGCTAATACTATGATGAGAGTCATCGCACTTTTGTGAGTGTTTTTCAGATATTTACACAAGGGGAGGGCGCCGGCAGTCTTACTCACAAAACAACCCTACCTCTACCTCTAGATGGTGGGTCTCCTTGCTAGGAATATGTGTGAGCTTCATTATCTACCTCTCACCTTCTAGTACTAATGATGATCAGAACACGCACTTGATCCTCAACCTGCGTTCTGAGGCTTTGAAAGGCTGCGCAATGAGTCTTAATACGTTTTTGAGCGACTTCATCATGGTCAATCTAGGTACTCCGGATACCCCGCCCCGGAGTTCCGAGATGCCATAGCCTATATAATGGCAAACAATGGCTCAAGATACTCTTTCTGAGTATTATGATAAAGCCTCTAAAATTTTCCGCTGTCGCGGCACAAAAACCTCACTGTATCTTAATTGTCGATGGGGCTAGCTTAGCAAGCGTGTAGGACTAAATTGGATTCCAATATTACTGGCATATGGAATCTATCTTGCAGTTTGAGTAACATCACTGTAAACATCACTGTAAGACTGCTTGGGACTAGACTCTGAATTGGCAAGTCGAGTATATAAAATAGGTTGTCAATGGGGTATCCACACTTTCTCATGTTGTACGTTCATGCTCTCCATGAGCCAAGAGTCCAGTTTCCATTTACATCCCACGAACGGCTAATAGCAACGCCCCAGATAGAAGGCCGATTACGAGCACCGCGGTGATTGTCGCAGCTACTCGACATCTGCGCTGCCAGACAATTTCGCCATTTCCGACAGACCATCGGTAAATCGGTAGCACCTCCCGCGTCCCGCCACGGGCTCGCATTCCAAGCTCCCACCCGCCTAGGAAGAAACAGAACCATAGCCCAGGGACGAAACCAAGCCAGAACATGGCCCGCTTTGAGACGGAGGGACACCGCACTCTCGCAGGTTGGATGGTGTATAAAATGCGAGACATAGTGGAGTTACAGTGCAGTGGTGGAAGACCAATATGACCAGGTAAGGGTTTGGGTCCTTTCAAGGGAAGATGTGTAAATTTCTCATGAAGAACGATATCAGATGAAGTGGGTTGACTGTCAGCTTGACTACTTTGAGTAAGGGAGTGTTGTATTTCATTTGGAGGGTGAGGCGAGGAGACGATAAATCTAGCCGGGTAAGCTACAGTTGATCCGATTCCCAAGTTGAGTCCGGGGGCATCATAAAGGCTATGCTCTGTGCTCCGAAAAGACTTGTCAGAATAAGAGGGTACAACATTGGCATCGGGGGCCATAGATGGGCAGGCTGTATGGGCGGATGGCCTTGGTAAAGGGTCGTCTTCGATGCTCATGCCAGAATCTGCGATATGGCGAATCGATCTACCTTCGGAAGGGCAGAAAAAGATGGGAATACTACGAAATGTAGATTGTATGTCCGCCGAAGAGGGTCTTGTTAAACAAACAGAATTCATTGTTAGATCAGAATGGGTTCCTTTAGGCAGATGAGAGGAATCGGGCAGATTCTGGACAACATCATCACCAACAGAAATGGGACTGCTTTCAGACCGCTTTACAGACGGAAGAACGGCTCCTTGATGTGGGTGGGGGATCGAGAAGGCACGCATCGCATTCGCAGCAGTCTGAGAGACTTGGGACGAGTCTGACACCACGTCTCTTTTGATGAGGCGAGAAGATGGCATAGTGCAGCTAAACCTCGTTGAAGTGTGGCTGACCAAGCTCGAGGTCAAAATACTAGCCACGATTTCCAGCCGTACCAGTTCTGAGCAGAAGCAAAGCTCCTGAAGCTACCCAGCTAGAGATAAAGGTCCTAAAACAATAAATCCTCTTGTCATAGCGGAAAGCGCTAGCGTTCCAAAGCAATCCGGCCATTTTGGAAACCAAACCGCACGCAGACTTGTTGATAAATTTCGCTTCGCGGCAGAAGTGCGAGTTGAAAATTAAGCAGACCTGAAAAACGATTATCCCATCTAGAGCTTGAAAGAACTAGGCAAATACGTCTTGAAGGACTTTTGAAGAGCGGAGTTCTAGCAGAAGGGGGTGGGTGTACACAAGCGTCAAAACCTTATTCCAAAAAACTATAGCTGTCTTTCAAAGCCCGCTTCTCACACCCTCACACCCGCCAAGTCATCAGCACCACCACCACCCTCCTGCCACAGCGACCTCGCTCGCGTCGCTCCCTCAAGTCCTCCTCACATCCAATATGGGAAAAGGTGGGGATTCTTGCTCTTTTCCCCTTCTTGTCATGGATTAGCAGCTTACGCTTACGACCATCTATCTCGCAGGTAGAGTCTCTCCAGTGATGGGCAAAAAAACAGCAGATGGTTGATGCTTGCGCTCTCCTTTTCATAGTCCACGGATCGCTCGCACGTGCGGGTAAAGTAAAATCTCAAACCCCAAAGGTTGATAAACAGGAGAAGAAGAAGACCCCTAAAGGTCGTGCGTATAAGCGCGTCCTCTACAACCGCAGGTGCGTTGAGAACACTCGTGCTCTTGTCCATCATAACTGAGCTATTATGCTACAGATTCGTGAACGTCACTCTTCTGCCAGGCGGTAAGCGGCGAATGTGAGTTGTTACAAAAATTTTTTTTTGGCCATTTCTGCAGCGGCTCTTTGGTCGTTATGCTGCACATTCTTGTGTGATGAACCTCAAACCAATAGCATAGTTCACACTGAACCTTCACTGTTGACAAACATGCATCTTACGTCTTTCGCTCCTATCTGATACCTTTCTTCGATCCTAAACCATTCTATTCGAATTGTGTTCCATATGCTAATGTCTCTTTCTTGTAGGAACCCGAATCCCGAGAAGTAAACGTTACTCCGGTGCACCGCCAGTGATATTATCGCATCAAAACTTCTTATGGGGCCAGTCGACATCACACCGCATGTTCTATCACTACGTCATGCTGCCTGTTATACATTGCTCTATGCACCAAGACTTCTCACCCATTCTTGCTATATGAATTAAGATCGATCCTAGCAAGTAAAATCCATTAATTTAAGAGTAGACATGTAGTCCGTCAACATCGAAGGTCTGACCACATAGCTTGCACATTAAGTATATGAATAATACAACTCACAAGACCTATCGCCGTACTTTTCGCCAAAGGGCATCCGCTATTCTTAACACGTCCCTTGCTTCAGCAACCCTATGCACTCGCACAACGTCTACACCTTGTTGTACGGCAGCTGTAACCGCAGCGGCCGTAGCCCAATTGCGATCCTGCGGGTTTGTTTTTCTCCCCAATAACATTCCCAAGAATGACTTCCTCGAGAGTCCCGCAAGCGTAGGAAACCCTTCCAAGGGATTCGGATCGCGTCTGTCCGCCCAGGGCGCCGTCAGCTCTCGAAAACGACCCAGCAACTCTAGATTGCCCTCCGTCGTCTTCGAGAACCCAAAACCAGGGTCAACGAGGATGTTCCACCGGCGTACCCCACACCGAAGCGCAAGGTCGACATTCTTCCCCAGCTCGCGCCGCACACCGGTCAGAATACCGGGCTCTCCATAATCCTTCAGCTCTCCCGCCCGGTGTGCGCCGCGGGAGTGCATCATCACGACGGGGACACCGAGCTCCCGCACCACCGCCGCCATCTCGCCCGGTGCCCCGTCGCCATCATCCCCACCCGCGAGCGCCGTGACGTCGTTGAGACAATTCGCCCCGGCATCCACTGCGGCGCGAAGCACCACGGGGCGGAACGTATCGACGGAGATGGGGAGCGTGATGCCTTTCTCGCGTATCCTGCGAACAACGGGAACGACGCGGTTGAGCTCTTCCTGGGGAGATACGAGGGTCGCGCCGGGACGTGTGGAATAGCCTCCCACATCGATGATATCCGCGCCGTCTGCGGCCGCTGCGAGTGCCTCGTCGAGGGCTGACTCTGTCGTGCTCGGGGCAGACGAGGAGAACGAGTCGGGCGTTGCATTGATGGTAGCCATGAGGTAGGTTTTGTGGGAGAGGGGCCAGATTGTGGAAGGTATATTTGGGTAGTGCGGTGGGGAAGGGAAGGGAAGGACTTTGTGCAAGGTGGATGGGTTCGAGGCAAGTAGGCCCCTGAAGAGAACGCCTATCGTAGTTCTAAAGAAGGGGTGGATGTAGTCGGGTATCATGCTGTATGCAATGATAAGCATTAGGTAGAAATGATGCTAGAAAATATGCCTACTCGTTGAGAGGGCGAAGCACAAATTCCCGCTCACACATGCGAATATGTGGAATAACAAGTTCTCCTTCTGTTGAACCATCTCCACCGTCTTTGCGGTTGTCAAAAACGATAGAATCATAAGAAACGATATCGAGATCTATTGCGCGTGGGCCGTTGCGTAAGGATTTGACCCGTCCAATAATGTCCTCTATGCCTTTGAGGAGGGCAAGGAGATCTGTTGGTTGCAATGTTGTTTCAGCCTGTGAAGCTTACATTACTAAGTCACAAAGCCATGCAGCACAGACACGCACCGTGATAGCACAGTTGAGAAACTTTGCCTGGTCCTCAACATACATCGGCTCGCTCTCGTATAAAAAACTTGTATCCGTGATCGTAATGAGCTCGCGTCTACGCTCTATCTCCTGTAGAGCCTTCTTGATAAATGCATATCGATCGCCAAGATTTGATCCAATCGCAATGGTGGCAATGTGTTTGTGTCTCGACGTTTCGCTGCTCATCTGATCATGGAGCATTGTGGGTATGACAGGCCTTTTGGAGTCGGTAGGGTACTCCGCATTTCGGGTTATCTCGACCTCAACGAATTCGGCCGACGAGACCGCTTTCGCCTTCTTGAGCTTGACAGTAGCTTGCTTGGTAGGGGATGTGGAGCCACAGCCGTAGGAGAGAGCAGTTCGGGCAATGGACGACCCGAGAGCGTCCAGGGTCGGAGTGTCAGATTTGCCAACGTCCTGCGTCTAGAGTTGTAGAGAAGATGACCATTTGAAAAAAAAAAGGTGAGGAACGTACATCATACACCGCGTTGAGAAGTCCCGCCAGATCGAGACTCTTTCCTCCTCGCCATGGGTCGCACAAGAGTGTGATGTCCGCGCTAACATTGTGGGGTTCTTCTACTCGTTCCCAGTCATGCAGAACGACTTTGGCCTTGAACTCCAGTCCTTTGATAAATACTGTGTCTTTCCCGGGAGAGTCTTCTTTGCTTCGTTGCACAATAAGTGCGACTTTCTGCGGTCTCTGTCCTCCGTACCACTCCCTCTCGACAGTTACGATGACGCTTGCCACATCAACCCTCGTCAAAGCCACTCGACAAAGCTCCTCAGCAAGCTCCTCCGTTCCTTGGAACTTCTCCTTTCTCAGCGAGTGATTTAACAGTGTCTGGCACAGACGACTGGAATCGACAGAGGGCTCAACGTCGCCTTGTATTGGTGCGGACTGTGGCACGCTGAACGAGATTGAAAGCTTATGCGGGTATGGGTCCACCGTAAGAAGAGGATAATTTGCATTGTGACATTCAAATACTGCAATGTCAACGACGCGAACGTTATCTGATCCCATTGGAACAGCTGGAGAGCATCCTTACTGTAGCTGACTCTGAATTTGCTAGTTTCGGATTACAGCAAACTAAGTATACTAAGGAGTATTATGATCTCTAGGAGAACATGACAAAAGTGCTTCACATTTGCCGCATCGCAGACACTTTAAAAAATTCTGTTCATTTAGTATGACAATATATCTATATCAGATGGCTAGGAGACATGTCTGTCTTGCATTAGGCCTAGAGGCCATTGACAAGGCAAGCATATGATCGCACACCTTCACATGACACCTCCCAAGAATATTCTCCAAACCAACGTGTGCCAATAGATCTCTTGATCATTCCACCAGGGCCGAAGAAGTGCAAAGACGACAAACAAGCTGTTCAACAAGCATAGCAACAGCAGGGGCTGAGCAGCATGTGGTGTTTTTTCGTCTGTGTAAGCGAGAACAGTCGAAACAACCGCCAGGGCTGAAGCGCGGTTTGTGTCGGTCGCTGATACGACTCGATAGCCCCCTCGACAGCACGAAGTGGATACTTGGGTCTACCGTTTGCATGACGTCACGCAACATGCAAGAGGGGAAAGGCCTCGAACGCCTCTACCGCGAAGTATGGCCTTCGGAAAATCAATGATCTACAGAAGCAGAGACTGAAGCAAGGACTTGGGGGGACACGTGAGATCCTCATGGTAAAGCGAGCGTCAACTGTGGGGAAAAAACCAACGATATATACCAAGACGCGTAGGCTCTGGGGAAGGATTTGATCAGTGTTGCCAGAACAAGTTGTGGGGGCGCTTACGAAGTGTGTGGTGTTGTAATCGATAGTGCCATAGATGTTTGGATGGAACGATAAGTATGGCGTGGTCAATCCTATTAGTGTTGCACCGCCCGTGGAAGGCGTGTCCCGTAACTTAGGGGCCCCCTTGCGTATATAAAAATCGCAGGCAGTACCCGAGAAGCCATCGCCCAGCTTACTATGCCACACTGCATGCATCGCCTTCTACGCAAGCTAGAGTGGAAAGGAAGCGGTCGCCGACGACGGGACACGCAAACGTCTACGAAGAACGGCGAAGAGACGGACGGTGCAAGTGCCGCTGCAGACGAGGCGAGCAGCAGCGTGATAGGCGAGAGACAACAAATTGTGCGTATAGAGGTTGTTCAAAGCTGTCAAAGGCTCTGCACATGCGACCCAAAGTTCACACGCTTCGCCCTATCCCTACAAAGCCACCTTTCCAGTCCCAAATTTCTCCTTATCCCGACCGCTTTTCTAGTGAGACCCACCCACCATCCTTCAAGATCCCATCCAGCATGCCGCCCACGACGCAGCAGACAGTTCCGTGCCAGGTGCGTCGTCCACCGCGTCGCGCTCTTCCTCACACTCTCATCCACGCACCCAGTACCGCACGGGCAAGACCCTCGGTAGCGGCACCTATGCGATTGTGAAGGAGGCCGTGCATATCAAGACGGGCAAGTATTATGCCTGCAAGGTCATCAACAAGAAACTCATGGAGGGTCGGGAACACATGGTGCGGCTCCCTGCCCCCATCATCTCCATGATGCTGACAGCGTGCTAGGTGCGAAACGAGATACATGTCCTGAAAAAGGTCTCCAAGGGCCACCCGAACATCGTCACCCTCCACGACTACTTCGAGGTGCCTCCTTACTCTCATGCTTGTCGTCGATACTGATAGGTGTGCATGCGCTGCTCAGACGGCCCATAATCTGTATTTATGCTTCGACCTATGCACTGGCGGGGAGCTCTTCGATCGCATCTGTGCCAAGGGAAACTACTACGAGGGGTGGGTCCGCTGATGTTGCCCCAGCACAATGTCTGCACGGCATCTTTCTATCTGATTCCTCTGTGCTTTCAGTGATGCCGCAGCACTCATTCGTACCATCCTCACTGCAGTGAAATACATCCACGATGCTGGCATTGTTCACCGCGGCACGTCCCCATGCCAAAACTTGCCAGGAACTGCTCACCCCACTTACCCGCGCTTCGTGCTCTTACCCCAGACCTCAAGCCCGAGAACCTCCTTTTCCGATCCAAGGCCGAGGATGCAGACATCATGATTGCCGACTTTGGCCTTAGTCGCGTTATGGAAGAGGAGAAGTTTCACTTGTTGACGGAGATTTGTGGGACACCTGGGGTGAGTTTTCTTTTTTTTGCGAGCTATGCGGACGTTAACTGTTGTGCCTATAGTACATGGCGCCTGAAATCTTCAAAAAAAGTATGTCTAGCCTTCTCGCAATGCCGTGTATACTAAGCATGGGAACCTTCAGCTGGTCACAGTAAACCAGTCGATATCTGGGCCATCGGTGTCATCACCTACTTCCTCCTCTGTGGCTACACGCCATTCGACAGGGACTCCCAGCAGGACGAGATGATGGCCATCATAAACCGCGACTTTAAATTTGAGCCTGGTACGTGGCCCGCCCGCCCGCCCGACGCCGCGCAAAAGTGACTGACTGACTGACTGACTGACTGACTCCCCCCAACAGCGGAGTACTGGGCGAGTGTTTCTCAAACGGCACGTGACTTTGTCAGCGAGTGTCTCACCGTGGACCCGACGTCGCGCCCTACCGCTGCGGAGGCACTCGAGCACAAGTGGCTTGCGTCCGAACAGCCACACTTTGTGCCCGACCCCGAAAGCCCCACCGGAGGCCCCACCGATCTCCTCCCCAACATCCAGAAGGTCTTCAACGCGAGAAAGACGTGTGAGTTTTTTGATCATCGCAACGGCGGGTTTCCATAGAACGATTAAACTATGGTGCTAACGCGTTTATTCTATTTTTTTTTTAAACAAAATTCGGGGGGTGCGGTGTTTTTTCAAGTCCGCAAGGCCGTGCTGAGCATGGTGGCGATGAAACGGCTCTCGGGACACGCCTTCCCTGCAGTTGCATCGCAGCTCGCAAACGATATTACGCAATACAAGCAAGATGCCGAAGAGGTAAGTAAAATATGCGCGTTTTTATAAAAAAATAAAAATAAAAAACACGTATCTGACGTGAGACAAACTCGCAAATAATTTATCTCTTTTTTTTTTTTTGCTTATAGGAAAAAATCGACGAAGAGCGCCACGTGTTTGCACATGACTCGCATGGGGAGCACGAGGATTTCGATGCGTTGTCGTCGCCGCAGCAGCAGCAAGCCCCGGCTGTGCCACCCAAGGACTCGCTCACACCACTCATGGCGAAAGCGTCGCTTCACGACTAGGACTAGCACGCGCGCGTATTGTGTGGGGGGCAGGCAGGCTGCAGACAGCAGCAGACAGCAGCAGAACTGCAGCAGCCCTCACGTTTGTTATGGGAGTTTTGGTTGGACTTGTGTTGAAACCACCGGGGGTCCCCCTTATGTCTTGCTTGAATTTTTCCCTTTTTTTTTCTTTTCTTTTCCTCTTTCTCTCTCTCTCTCTCTCTCTCGCTAGTTGTTGTTCACACAAAACACACTACTACGCTACCATATATCGTATTACAGTATCATTCCTCACAAAAAAAAAAAATCTTTTTTTCGGGGTCTGGTCGCGTTTTTACGGTCGTTCTAGTAAACTCGCGTCGGGGGGCACGGTGTACAAAGCGGGGAATTTTACATTAAAATAACTCGCATCGGGGTGACTGATAAGATATGTACCCAAAAAAAGGTGTACAAAAAGCCGACAGAGAGCCCACGCGTGTACAAAGTATGGGAGATTACATTAAATTACATGTTCAGTCACGAACAGAGCTAGACGACTATGCCAAAAAAAAAAAGAAAAAGAGAAAAAAGGGGAAGGATTGCGTTCATGAGAGGTAAAATGCGATGCAAGTTTCGTCCTGATGCTGGGAGAGCCAAAAACAAAAACAAAAAGGGGTGGGCGCGGTATGCAAAAAAGCAAAAAAAAAAAGATACCGAACACCAAAAAGAAAAGGAAAAGGAAAAAAAAAAGTCGAACATTTTGCTAGTGGGTCTAGGGATAGGATACAATTGAGGGAAAAAAAAGGGAAAAGGGGAAAAAAAAAAAGGAAAAAGGGGGAAAAAATATAAAATCTGTATATCAAACACAACCCAACGGGCTCCAGAAAAACCAAACCAAAACCAAAAACCAAAACCAAAAAACCTGCTCATGACTAATAAACGACGCGCGCATCTCAGCCGACCCGCGACAGCGGACTCGGCACCGATATAGGGACCACGACCGACCTCGACGACGACGCTATCGTAGTCATAGTCGGACCCCCATCACGACCCAACGCTTTCGTGCCGCTGCCGTTGCCGCCGTTGCTATTGTTGCCGCTGCCGCCGCCACCGTTGCTGCCGCTGCTGCTACGGCTGCTACCGCCACGCGACGGAACCGCAGGCGGCTTGCGCCGCTTCGAAGGCGGTGCAGGCGCAGGTCGATATCGAGGCGGTGCCGCCGCCGACGGTGGTGGTGGTGGTGGTGGTGGCAGCAGCGCGTCAGACGCGTCAAGCGGCTCCGAATCCTGTTTAGGTTCATCATATACCAGTGGTGGTGGCGGTGGTTGTGTTGGTTGTGTTGGTTGTGTCGGTTGTGTTGGTTGTGACGGGTGTGGTTGTAATGGAGCGGAGGCTGCGGGCGGTGGTGGCGGTCGCCGCTGCTGCTGCTGCTGCTGCTGTTGCTGCCGCCGCCCCCCCACCACCACCACCACCGCCGCGTCCTCAAATATAGGAGACACACCCGCGCTCTCATGCAAATCCCCCGCACGCGCAGAAGTATATACACTCGTCGTCGGAGTCGTCGTCGTCGCTGGGGGAGGAGGAGCAGGATAAAGCGCATCCGCCGAATGGCGTTTAGGCTCCGGTCTCCGCAGCGCGTCCGAATTCGAGTGTAGCCGCCCCCTGGAAAACGAAGGAGACGCAGAAGACGAAGCAGAACCATAAGCAGAAGCAGAACCATAAGCAGAGGAAGAAGAAGCCAAAGCCCGAGGCGGCACGCCGCCGGGCATGGGCGACCCCAAAGCGTGTCTATATCCCGACGCAGGCGTAGCCCCCGCCACCGACAAAAGACTCAACGAGCTCTCGTTGCTCGCCCGCCGCGCCTCCAGCACAGCAGCAGCCGGCCTCGACCTCAACCTCGTCTTCTTCTGCTGCCCATCGTCGTGATTGCCCGACATCCCCTGCCCATCCTGCGGGGGCGATTTCAAATGAATTATATCAACGCTCTTCGAGTATTTCGTATAGCGCTCGTCCTTCAGCGGGTGGGGCGCCGTCACGGGGTGCAGGAAATGGCTGGAAGCATGCATCGTCGTCTGCACGTGGTCGAGGGAGAACGTCCCCGTAGAAACGGGGGAGATCGACCCCGCCTGCGATGAAACCGACTCTTTGGTGGCCTCTCGTTCCTTTTTGAGCTGCACGGCCCAGGAGGCACCGAGACAGCGCTCCACAAGCCGCTTGGTGGTTGGATTGACCTCGCGAATTTCGGCGTGCGCCACAAGGGATTCGAGGGTGCGCAGGATCTGCTGTCGCTTGTAGGGAACGGAACGCAGCTGCGTGTGTGTAACAAGTGGGTGCAAGACTCGAAGATAGGTATGCCGAAGCTAGCAGACCATTAAGTATACGCTGACGGGAGCGAGACAGGATTGAAAAAAAAAACCCACTGATTCACTGTCCTCATCTAGGTCAACTAGTTCCCGTATGAACACATCTACTAAAACATGGAGATCGTTGGTATAGAAATACTCCTGCGTTCCCGGGGTCGTAAAAAGGAGATAAAGGATCTTGAGCACGAGAAGCTGCATGCACCGGTCTTCGGCAGAACGATCTACCAAAAATACAAGTCAGGTAAAAAAGTAGCATACGCCGAATAACAGACATACCAGCACGGTTGAGCATGAAAATGAGATTCTCACCAAACGTCTTGCTAGAACCCAAACGCCGCATCAAGATCTGTATCACTCTATTGTCAGTCTTGGGCTTGTCTTTCGCATCATCCTTGTTTGGCGGAAGTGCAGCGACCATGAATTGCTCATTCAACGCGACCTGGAAAAAAAAGTTTCCAGTCAGGAGGTGAAGAATATCAAAAACCATTCGTTTCCCTCACAATCAGTTTGATAAGGCAGTAATTCGCCGTCTCATCCTGCATGTCTCGTGTGACTTCTACCAGGTCGAAGAGGCGGTCGATGAAGGCGTCGTTGAATACTTTTAGCCTTTGGGTATCGAACTTTTGCACTATGCAAACTTCGTAGAGTATCATGACAGCAAGCTGTCTTAACCGGGCTTCGATGGGAATACCGATACCGCCGCGCCATGCGTTGGATGAGCCTGAATTGTATACGTCACAGTCAACGTCGACGAGGAGGATGTGGTCCATGAGCAGCGGAATCAACTCGGACCACTTCTTTTGCGACCGGAAAAAGGAGGTGTGGCGTCGGCCGTGGAGGAGAAGGACGTTGTGGAGGATGAGCTGGGCGTGAGGATCGGTGTTGGAGAGTGCGTCTGTGATCACGAGCGAGGAAAGGCGTTCTGAATGGGAGTTGAATATCTCCGAGTCCAGGAGGAGGCAGCAGGCGTGTTCGAGCTGAACGGGGGTTTGGAGATATTGCTCTGGAAAACAATTTGGTGGGTGGGAAACCCACGGTGAGAATGAAAGATGGAAAAGGGTTTACCATGATATGCGGCACAAAATGCTACGAAATTCCTGAGGGCGGCGTCGAGGCGAGAGAGCGTGCTGGACGGGGAGACTTGGAGTATGTCCTCCAATTCTGAGGTGGAGAGGGGGCGGTCAGGCTAGCAATCATAACGAAGGCTGAGAGACGACACCTACCTGACCAAAACTGACGGGCGTCCTCAATGTGATAAACAATTCCCAAGTCCATGCTGTGTGTTAAAAAGCTGTCTCCTCCCGTCTGGCTCCGTAGCAGGCGGGGCCCTCTCTCTCTCTCTCTCCTTCCACGGGAAACGTTTCGAGCCTGGTGTGAAAATTGGTCGAGACCCAGTCTCGAGGTGGAAACCGAAAAATTCTTTGTTCTATGGTGAGAAATATATTCGGTTTAAGAACTCGAGAAAAAAAAGGTTACACACTTGGAAGGAGCGCGCGGGAGGGGAAAAAAGGGTCCAATCGTTGGAGTGGAGGGGTTTCAAACTCCGGTAGGGGCGCGTCACGTGATCCTAGAAGCGGGGCACGAATTTTCGGAATTTCACATTCCCTTAGAAACGTCGTCAGGATACTCGCCCCGTACAGGGTAAATTTGAAGACATACAGTAACGACTTTTCGACCGACAAATACTCCTTGAGGAGAACATACTGGATTTCTCAAAGGCGGCAGGAAAATCCCCCACAGTTAAAAAAAACAACTGTCGCACACTCTACATGGGTTTAATCAGTGTGAACGACGGAGATGAAGCACAACACGTGAGGCTTATAGTAACTCATTTGCAGTGGTTCGTCCAATTTTGTTCGAGAGGGTATTAAAATTCTCGGGTCTGCCGAAGATGAAAGGACTCGTCGTGGACCACATCATTGACATAAAAGTCGTTGGGCCAAGATATTAAATTACCAGAATGCCATGGTTCTTGAAAAGACATCACTTGTATGATGATAGCATTTTTTTCTAGGTAGAGTGCTCCCATTTGAACGTGGACGTTGTTGCTATGCCAAAGAAAAAAAAAATACCAATCACACTCGCTTGGCCTACCGATAATACACACAACAGAGATCCCAAATAATATTTTTTTCGGATCTGGTTCGAGAGGTGTTGACTTGGAGACGTTGAGTGACTGCGACTGGCGTGCTTTAATATGGGGTCTTTTTTTTTCGAACATCGACTCTGGCTACAGACCCTCATTCGAGGCATTGTTCCACTCCTGTATGCCAAGACATGTTCGTAGGGGTGGTCTACCATTTCCAAAGCGAGTTGGTGTAATTAATCAATAGTGTTCTTGCCACCGTTGTAATTAATCAACAGTGGTATAGCCCACAAATGACCGATAGACGGAGGTAGTATGAGGCTAGTATTGGATGATGTGATAGCGACGTCGATTGCTGTGCATGTCTCGCCGGACCCTATCTGACGTTCTATAGATGCTTTAATACAATTTGTGTTTCCGCCTCACATCCGCCTCGCCGGCGCCTACGCTTAAAAACTGAAATGCCGACACTCGACTTCCCCTCTTGCTCTTGACTACCACTATATTCCCCGCAGGCCCTAGACTGTCCTACACGTCCCGCTCCCCATAATCTCTGTCGATTTCCGCTCCCTTTTCGACCGGTGGATGTGGTCCCGGACACACTTGTTACACAGCGGTCGACAAGAGCCCTCTCTCTCCTCCTCACCGTGCAGCCCCCCCAAGTACGCTTTTCTCTTCTCCTCCCAGAGTCGCCCCGCCCGCTCACCCTCGTCCAGAATATACGTCCTTAGATCCATATACCTCCCCTCTTAGGTCCGTCGCAGCCACAGCGCAACAGTCGCATCCCTCTGATCTCTGCCCCCCTAGTCGAACATGCTATTGCGTCTCGTCCCGCCTGCATCGCTGCCCACCATCCTGTTCACCCTTAGCTTTCCTGCTCTCCCGCAGTCCCTCCCGCTCCCCGTCGCCTGGGAGAACCACCTCCAGCTCCTCGTCCACTACCAGCTCGCCGCGCCCCCCTCTCTCCACGCGCTCGACAAATCCGTCGCCTGGACGGCCCTGCTGGACACAGTCACGTTCGACCTGGTGAGCTCTCCTTTCCCTGCCATGTTCCGTTTCGTCATTCTCCTTTTGCTCCCGATTGGTGTTCGTCTTCCGGGTATCATACACATGGCGAGCGTGTGTTAGGGGAGGGCTAGGGCGGGCCAGGGCTGGCTGCTGGCTGCTACGAAAGACCACACGGTCAGCGCCTCGCACCATAGCCGGAGCCAAGGGTCGATCTCCGCCTGCTTACGTTGTCCTCTGATTTCCATCCCCACGCCCCCGTCTTCTGTTCCTTACTCACGCCTGTCACTTTTCCCTTA
The DNA here is from genome assembly GCA_003314545.1 of Ramaria sp. MG151. Taxonomy (NCBI): domain Eukaryota; kingdom Fungi; phylum Basidiomycota; class Agaricomycetes; order Gomphales; family Gomphaceae; genus Ramaria; species Ramaria sp. MG151. The sequence goes on along the minus strand of QMFG01000294.1, from coordinate 162 downwards.
TCCGGCAGATCTCCCTTACGGTAACCTGCGTCTTCGTCGATGGCGTCCGGGAGGAATGGCCCCTCACCAATCGCTGCGTCGACCTCCTCGACAGCGTCATCCGAGACGTCAACCGCAGTGCCGCAGAGGCAGAAAACGAGTACGAGCTCGAGCGCCGCAAGT
>QMFG01000293.1:0-12418 GCA_003314545.1 Ramaria sp. MG151 | reverse complement strand
AAAGTTTCATCTGGTATGGCACTTCTCCTCAGCTTGATCTCTAAGAATATCTACTGCACCAGGTGAGTATTGTGTATTTAGTAGTAGCAGGGCTATATACTGAAGATATCTGCCGTACCAGCTAGGCATTGCTCTCTATCAGCTCTTTTATCCTTGAATATCTTAGGTTGTGACTTCAACAATCAGTGTTTCCCCCACAATTCTATACATGAGCTTTAGATGCTGATCATATTTGTTATTCTATATTCAACACATCAGTTACATGATCATAGAGGCACATCACAAGGTATATAGGAGAGAAACAGAGATACATACACAAGGACACCATGTAACAGGGTTCAACACTCTAGAAGTCAATCCCCCATTTGTCACAAACCCCACAGATGCACCCTTGAACCACTGCATCTAATTATAGACACATATATCCACCAACCAATGTTCAGATGTAAAGTGATGCTCACACATGTAAAAGTCAATCAGTGAATACAAAAAAAATGAATGATAATAAGTGAACATTTCCAAACCACACACACAGGCACTGAACCACAGCCAAACATCAGGACCTACATCCAGATTGAGCCACCTGTGGACATCACACTGGATTCATTTTCACTTTATTTTTCTTTCACTCATATCAAAAACATGTTGACTACTCAATTTGTAGTTCTCAATGGCTTAGACACATGTTTCAAGATGACTCAAGATATCTCATAAATAGCTATTCTGTTTTAGATACATCACCCCCCCCCACTTCTGAAAAGAATATTCCACACTCATTCCATTACTCTAATTCCTTTTACTTCCATTAGCTACTTACTATAGTAGCCAGAATACTTAAATACACCTATAGTTCTGAAGAATAAATCACAGCAGTATACCTCCAAAAGCTTTTGTCTGCTCTCATAGATAGTTGAACTCAACTAGCAGATGTCAGGGGACAACCTGTTTTCACCGAAGTCTCACCTCTACGGCCTTCACACTTATGAAGCACAAGCCCAAAGCACGAGAGCCTCGGTCCAAAGCCTCGGGTCATCGACCCGAAGCCTCTGATTACCAGTCCAAAGTCTTGGGCCTTTAGTCCGAAACCTCGGACCACCTCGGGGTAACCCGAACATTAGACCCGAACACCCGGCCTGACATCCGGCCTTCATCAGGGATAGATTACCTTAAGGGGATAGAAGTTGGGCAGGGTCGACAGCACGTAGGGGCCCCTGGTTGGGCGTTAGGTAGTTGTATATAGTTGTATCACCGGTAGTGGGGACCCTTAGACTTTTCTCTTTGGATTTCCCCTCTACTAGCATCTGTGAGCACTAGGAGGGTTGCCCTTACAGCAGAGCTAATTTGGAGAATCAGACTCAACACTTATTTCTGATTTACTGTGCTATTAAAATTAAGTTTGTATTTTTTAATTTTAATTTAATTTGTATATTATTATATATGAGCTTTAGGCACTGACATCCCACAGTGCTTCCCCCACATCAGTATACAAAATTATATAATCCTTAAGCACCATCACAGCTACCTCAGGATACTTAAAAGAGATAAAATATTCATAAAAGACATAAAGACAAAAACAATTATATTTCAAATTTCTTTAAACAATCTTTGATCCCATAGCACCCTCTCTATATTAGAATACAAATTACCTAATCCTAAGCACCATCACAACTGCCTTAGAGAATCAAAGAATAAAACAAAGTATACATGTAAAATAAAAACACAGAGAATTATATTTCTTTCACTTTCAATATAATTGACTCTTCTGAAGTTCAAGGAATTGAAAAACAGCCACTTCTCTGCAGTTTGTCGGACACTTGACAGGAAGTCCAGGACACCCTTTTGGGACGACTGCAGATTTTCTCAATGAGCGACAGGCCAAATGGTGAGAATCGACGCGGTCCAACCCTCATTCCAATTATCGCACAACAAGCAATCAAGTCATCCACAAAGCGCTTCGACAAGGCCTTCCCCCGAATGTTTCTTTCTCAAGTTGAAAGTGAGACTCTCAATAATCTGAATAGGCCCGCTTTTCAACCTAGCAGGTGCCTTGTCGGAATAAAAGACAAACAGTGGGATCACCAAGAGCAAAAGTCCCTTTGACCAACTCAAGCCTCATGTTTTGCAATTGCAACCTTTTTCTTGAGTGCAGTTCAGCGATCAGAAAAGAAACAATAACACGACATGGCGGTGCAGGTGCATTTTTCCAGTACCGGTACCGATAGCTTTCCAAAGTACGACCGATCCATAATTCTTGGACAGAGGTTTTTTATTTTTTATCTATTATTCAGACACATGTTTGAATTTCTTTATATTCTAATGGCAGATGCTCTAAAGTGGACTCACAATCTCGCGCAGAGAGATACTCAAGGCCGTCTTTATTGTGAGTTCGGTGACCAAGCTTTTCTATGAAACCATTCTTGCACACTTTGGGCTATCTCTGGGTACTGTTGTGAATTGTGTAGCTGTCCCCAACCTATGTCCTCAGTTTTCTCTGGTAAATTCCCAAGGTCTCTCATTCCAAAATTATCTCATTCTTATATCCCACAACCTGTTGGACCTGTTGATGGTGAATCCTGAGGCCTAGAGTGCTAAAGGATGATCACAGACACAGGAGAACAAATGGTGAATGCTCTATCAAAGAGAGGATTCCCATACAACAAGCAATACACAGGGATTAGGAATTAATCTCAACACCTTCCATCTTCCCATCTTCCTCACAGCCTGCAGATTACATTCAGAATACCACATTGAGATCCTTGAGCCTTGACGCCTGTATGGACGTATGCACACTTACATGTCGGAAATTGTGCGAGGTGAGGCGAGGTGAGGTGATGCTGGAAGATGTGCCTCAGATCGCAAAAGAATTGACGTTGATATAGTTTTGTTAGTGTTTTTGTTCTTCCAAATTCCCTTCGTCGCCCCCTATCTTTGACAGATTGGGTTTACCCGGACAGCTGTCGTCCTCAGAAATAGTTCATGGCATCCTGTGTTTTCCCAGCGTTACCTGTGGCACATATGACTCCAGCGACCCCAGAACAAACCTCATAACACTCTCTACCACTGTACTTCTCACAGACCATGAACATTGCAAGCAATATCCTTCGCTTGGGAGAGACGGCACCGCTTTTTCCAGGGCTCAGTATCAGCTTCAGGGTTGCAATACAAATTATCCAGATGGCTCAGGTATGATAACTTGAGGAACATTGTATCGCTCACGAATTTCATCCGTATTTCTCAGGTTTCGAAGCGGAATACGGCCAGGCTCCAGTATCTGGCGCACCTTGTCGCAGAGTCTCTTATGAGCATTGCCGAGAACATGCAAGGCAAGTGGGACAGCGTGCCACTTGGTCTGAGGATCAAACTTGATGAGTTTGAAGCGTGAGTGCTTCTCCTTGTGTGGAGTACATTGCTGGCTTGATGTGTCCTTTTTCATGGAAGAATATTACACGACGTTCTTAAGGTTGTGAAACGGCACACTTCGTCGTCGTGTATGAAGGCTTTTATTAACTCGGGAGATCGTGATGCTGCGATCACGATGCTGAAAGAGCGCTTGTCAGATGCACGGAACTCCATCCTAGTGAGTTGAAAACCGACATATCATAAAGCCATTGCTCATTCCAATGAATTAGCTGCTGCTAGGGGTGGATACCTTGGTTTCAGTGAGTACAATTTCCATCGCTACAGCTGTTCTTCAATTTCGCCGTCTTTTGCAGCTTCAGAATATCGGCCGATTGGTGAACTCGCAAGAAGCTATTGCAAGCGACACTTTCACTGCGGTCATGCGCCTCGAAGAGATATCACGGCGGCAAACTCATACCACGTCCCCGGTTGGAGATGATCCTGATGCACGTATTAGCATTTTATCCAAGCATGTCGTGTGTTGAATCTTTTGACGCAGATACGGACCTTCACACGCGAGGATATTGAAATCCTTCAGACCATCAGACAGAATGACATCATATTATGCACACGACCAAATTTCTCTTTAACTACCGCTACCATCAAGCTTCATACGGCAAAACGCCATGACAATCGTCTAGTCCTAGTGAAGAGTTACCATGCATCACATTCCACAGCACAGACATATTTGGTATGCTTCTCTTTTTTGGAATTTCAGACTAATTTTCATCATTTCATAGTTTGAGCAAGACTTGGCTTTACGCAAACGAGTTCTGTGAGGTGTGGTTGGCTGATAAAGGTGTCAGAGGTTGATTCTTCTGCATTCTCAGGGATTCCTCAATATTGCAGCTTGTTGGAGTGAGCAGCACCACAACCAGGATCCCATTTCAAATATACCACTTGCCTGGTGATTATTTTGAGGCACTTGAGACCTGGCTTGGGCGATTATTGTCTTCAAACCCCATAGAGGCTATTTTTGAATTATATAATATGGTTTGTCATTTTTCACACAAGGGTATGTGTCATTGATGCACCCATGCAAGCAGCGGCCATCTGTCAAAGTACGCAGGAGTCATATTTTCTCATTCAATTATTAATGACACATAACAGGCCTTGGCGGAATCCCAGCAGTCGGGAACATTCTCCCTCCCTTGGGATGGTCTGGTAATGAATAATTATTCTTCAATAGAGGCTCAGCTGACATTCTAAAGTACGATGATCTCTATGTCAGTGCACAGGACGGTCACGATCGACTTCGGTGGAAGTTAATATTTGCTGGTGAATTATCCAGTGAGGATACAGGGGTTGGCCTGGTTGGTTGTGTGGTATCTTGTCACACATGCAATCATGATGATAGGTCACGGTAGTCGCAGATTTATTTTAGGATGTCAAATTGCCTTCCGTGGTCAGTACAAGTCAGCCACCATTACAATACCATATTGATAATATCTAATCAATACAGGGATGGGTTCGGCAGCCGCGACCCCGCCTCATGGATCGGAGAACTGTTATGTCGCTCATTACCGAAGGTGGAAGGCACCGACAACCTTGTGGACATTCTCGGATGTAATTCCGATGAAATCAGTCTTCCGGTACTCGGAGCTGCATTCTTTGAGCAAGGATGGCTGGCATCAAGTTGGTTATCCATCCGTCCCAAAGATACTATCGCATTGGGAGACATTGGCTACATGACAGAAGCAGGTAGCTTTGTAGTTGTTGACAACATTCACCAGTCTATGCAAGCAGAATCTGGGAAACTCTCCTGGAACGAGAGTCTGCGGTTCTATAGTGGTAGAGAGGAACCCAAGTACATTCCTGTAGAAGTCGTAGAGAGCCATTCCGGAAAACCTTACGAAAGACGAAGGCAAGTGCATCCTCTCTTTATGGTTTGATCAATCTAATGTTATATTTCAGACTTTGCCCTCTCACTCTCCCCGCGCGTGTGTACATGAGGGCTGTGTTAAAATATGAAAATCTCGATGAGACAGATGCATGGAAACTGCTGCAGCACAACGCTCACTCAACTATTTCCCAGCATGGCCTCTCAATCGCCCCCCACGATTTGAGACTCGGTAAGTGTCTCTATAATTCCTATACTGAGTATTGAAGGCAGCATTACAGTTATTCAAGTTCATCGCTCCTGGAGGACTGATCTAACGATCGCGGATGATCCTCCTTATATAGGACCCGAGTGCACCTTTCAATGGGAATCACGTGCCAAGGGAACAGATCCCACAGTATAGGTCTTTTCAAACACTGATGCTCCAACTTTCCGGAGCACTGGAGCACCGGTGTCTGCTACAAAGTTTCGAACATCATTTGACCTCGAACCGCAGTGGCTGGACGACGCGACATGGTATGACTACGATAGGCTATGGCGTAAAGTGAATCACACTTCAACGAGTGAAGTGCAAGACGATTTCTATCTTGAGTCAATGGAATGGTAATAATTTCTTGTTTTTAAACATGACACTCTGCTCACATTCAAACAGGCATCCCGACATCGATTACCTACAGCTCCCCATCGGCGCTGCCCATCCTTTTATCACTGAGGTTGAAGAGTAGCTTGGATGTTATGAAAAGCGGTGAGCTTTCCACAGCCATAAACGTATGACCGTCTCTGTGCTATCCGAGTTTTTTCTTCCTTGCGACAGACAAGTCACAGTGCAACTCCATACATGTGGTTTTGTATTCCTTTGTATCACAAGCTTCCAGGATGGGTATTATCGTCCACACCACTTCTCAACGCCTGTTTCTCATTGTTTGGCTCTACTCACCTGTATAAATGTCTGAGGATCCCGTAGAGATTTTCTGTGTCACTGTGAGGAAAGCAACTTACCCAAAGTTTGAAGAAATAAACAGTCCAGAGCTTAGGGGTGTGTCCTTCAGCTAACGATGCGATCACTCCAAGTCAATCCTGGATATACATGTTTAATTACTGCAGCTCCCCATCGGTGCTACTCGCACGGCAGTTTGTCCCTTTTCCACCAAGGCTGAAATATAAACTCCAGGATATGGGTTTAAGTGTGGACAAGCCATGCAGTTTATGGTAGTCAGTGCAATTTTCATAACATGTGCAACATACTTTGGAGAAACATACATGGTCTTTTGTTGGGAAGTGGAGAGGCAACTGGCCTTCTCTACATATATTACATTGAACTATAATCTTGTTGAAAACCCTTCTGTCTCATGACTGTCTAGATGATGGATGTGTGGTAGTGGTAGATGCCTATCTAATGTGCAACTCTAATGTGCAACAATGTACAACAAGACTGTCCCCATGTGACTCAGGTGGCTGAGCCTCAGGTGCAAGCATGATAGTATTCAGTGAGGAAGGGTTATATAATAAAATATTTTTATATAAGTTTGATTTTATTCTTTTATGATAATACTTCTTTCCAATAAATGATCTTTATTGATGGTGCTTCAGTGATTATTTAATCAATGGATTCTATTCTGATGTGGGGTGGTGCTATGGGATCAAATATGATCAGTGTCTAAAGTTTATATGCAGGAGTATGCAAGCAATGATAAGGGATAAAACTGTAAACTTGAAAAACTGTAAACTTAACAGTTTTGAGATAAACTTTGAGTCTGATAGTACTCTGCCAACCTTTACAGGGTCCATGGCTACATGTCCTTGTGAGAGGATGAGTCCTAGATATTCCACTTCTAGTTTCTCAAACAGGCATATCTCTGGTATGAGATACAAGTTGTTGGCATGAAGGATCTCCAGAACATGGCATATGATTTTACAATGTTCTTCCAAGGACTCTGTGAAGATAAGTATGTCTGAGCTCCTTGAAGATATTGTTCACCATTGTTTGGAAGGTTGCTGAACTATTTGTGAGGCCAAAGAACATGGCTAGAGGCTCATAGAGGCCATGGTTGGTCTGAAAGGCTGCTTTCCAGTCATCTCCCTCTTTCCCTCACTTACATAATCACAAGGCTGCATCATGAAGGACACTGTTTTGGATCCTGAGAATTAGACAAAACTTTGTTAAATCTAATTGCTCAGACTTCAATTAGACTTTTGAGTTACTGATCACTTGTAACACAAACTATTTTAACAAAGAACCCAATTAAGAAATTATACTCCAGAATGCCCAATAATCAGTATTGCAGTGTAATATTGCAAGTAGATTGTATATGAACACTCACATAGCTGTGTTATAGTTTTTTCTGTAACTCTGCTAGTCTGTAACAAAAGTCTAAATTCTAGTTACTTAGGACTTAGTCATTGCGGAATTGGATTAATAATATAAGTGATTTTGCTATTGATTCAATTGCTTGCTAGATTTATATTCCACTTGCCTATTCTTAGAGTCAGATTTATATAATGTATCTAATTTTCTACTATATCTGCTGTTTTAGTATTTATGGATTTCTAGCCACTACTTTGGTAGTGAAACTAATATAGCCATGTTCTTCATTGTCCCCTTGATAGTCACTTTGCTCAACCATCAATCCTCTGATAAGGAATTATCACCAGCTGTTCCATCAGACAAATCATTATCTACCAGGATCATTGTTGATCCCAAAGGTGTTGAGTTCTCACTTAACATCCTTATCTTTGCTCGTACACCACAGCATATGAGCTGTAGATGCTGAGTCTTTGATTCCACATCAGCACCTCTTCAGCATCAGTATAGATTCCTTCAATTAGATAATCAGGAGGTGGCATCATAGCCACATCAAAAGAATAGAGAACAAAAAAAAAGAAATGAAAATAATTATAAAAACATTTTTCTACATTCTATTTTATCACACCCTGTCATAATTGAATTATGATTGATAAGAGTTGTAGAGGAAGTTTTAACAATGGGAGATGTTACTAGTAGTAATAGAATGATTTTTGAAAGTGAATAGAAGTCCTACAGTAAAAGCAAATGGCCTTTGGAATGTTTGCAAAAGGTTGCATAGTTCCAAAGAGATAGATGTTCCAAAGGAATTCTATCTTCTTAAAAAATATAGGATATATATTTATTTATCCACAATACAAGTATCACCGTTGGTGTGCAACAGGTGTATCTTACAATTAATGGCCTGTAGATTTTGTAGTTGGTATAGATCACAGTAGTGCCAAGTTTCGAAGGACCTGGGAATTCAGCCCAGTTGTTGGGTCAAAGAAAAGAAGGCTGATAGTTTGTTGGATGAAGGATTGGTAAGATGTAGATAGCACTAGTAGAATTGGAGGGCTCAAAACAAAGATTGTGGTGAACAGATTTTGCAATCAGTTACATTTTTCTGTACTACATTGGCAGTACTTATACAAATATCAAGCAGTAACTATTGTTGGGGCTGAGAACTACATGGTGAGCATCTTACACATGATAAGTCATAATATGAGTGGCTAAGCATGCATATGGATGGAATGAGTGAAAGGATGCAGGGTCATAAAAGAAGAAGGGGGAATTGGAAATTACACTAAGGTTTTGAGACAGGAGTTGGACAGATGATTTGTGGAGTAGAGCATGGGGTAGAGTGGAGTGGGAGAGAAATATAACAAGAATTAAGAATGAATGAAAAACAAGCAGCACCTGACTCATGAGCATCTATCCTCTAAACCTCCATCAACTTGTGATTGGATTGATGTGCATGGATCATGGAATTAGCAGTGGAGCATATATTGTGGGTGTATCAGCAGTGTGGGAGCAGCATCATCAATGATGCTACTCAGCCTCATCCCCCTGGGGTGAGATTTTTTCTTATATTGTTTCCGAGTGGATAGATATGATTGGCTGTTTTTATTTATTATTCTTTGATGTGGAATGGCATGATGATTTGATGGCACTCAATGTTTGTGTCCATTATATAATCTGAGAAAAAGACAAAGATCAGATGGGAAATAATAAACAACATATCTTGTAGATTGAATGGACTTTGCAGTCCATGTCAACTACAGCCAATAATATTACATTGCTTTGGAGTAGTTCTAAGTCAATGTAAATGAAATTAGAGTACTCACTCAAAGGTGTAGTTGTCCAAAGACTTCTGTTCAAGGTAGTTCACAATGAGTTGACAAGTGTGAGCAAAGCAAACAAGTAGATGTACAATAATTGAACTAGGGAACATACATGTGAATGTGCTACCTATATACTGAATGGTTTGGAAGAGAGAGTGAATGGGAAAGAGTCCATGATGGTCGGGAGATAGGTAAGGTACATGTATACTAATTAGAAGTGATGGGAATCAAAGAATAAGGGAGGTAGAAAAATGTGAATGGAGTAAAAGATTAACAAACCAAGAATACATCATGAAGCATGTTTCAAAATTGCATGCCTCTTTGGGTAGGGATAACTGTGTATGAATCCTTTGGAGGGTGATCCTGGGTATCAGGGATACATGAACCATAGAGTCTAATGGTATGAGCTATCATTGTAGGCTTTGGAAGAATAGAATTGGCTTGATCAATGAGTTCATTGGGAAAGATGGGGATAGTAATGGGAATAGTCAGGGTGCTTCTTTTTCAGAAAAGATTGTGATTGGACCTGGCTATTGATTGTTTCACTAAACACCAATGTAGTGATTCAGGGACCATGCTGGGTGGCTAGATCAATGTGTGCAAATGATCTGGTCCAGGTGAGGGTGATTCTGATTCTGAATGAAGACTTTTGGATGATATTGTTTGGAAGTAAGAAGATAATGGTGGAAGGCCCAAAATATAATCATGACAATCCCACACCCAGAGAGCAAAAAGACAGCACCCCACGGGTGTTCATGCCCAAAAAAGATGCAGGTGAATGTGTGGTTAGTCAGAGCAATCAGAGATATTACTAGCAACAATAGAATGATATTCGAAATTGAATAGAGGTCCAATAGTAAAAGTGAGTGGCCTTTGGAACACTTGTGAAAGGATGCATAGTTCTGAAGAGATAGATGTTCCAAAGGAATTCTATTTGTGAGTTGAATGGAATTTGCAGTCCATGTTGTTATTGTACAGTGACTTACAAAACTGAGTCAATGTTTGATGCTTTTGGACTATTCATTCAATATATTTGAATGTAAAACATATTTGAAAACAGTGTTGGTGCATCAAAGAAAGAATCTGATCAGGGCTATGCAACCATTGAAAAATTATATAATTCCAATCAGGGGTAATGAAGATATGGGCAATTCAAATCAAGGGCCCATTGACTCAGTTTTGTCAGAGGGTATCAGAGAAATAGTCAGTTGCAATTCTAGTACTTGGTATTTCCCCCCCTTAGCCTTAATTGCATCAGATTCTGATTGTTCTGATACCATCTCACAAAACTGAGTCAATGGGCCCTTGATTTGAATTGCCTATATCTTCATCACCCCTGATCAGATTTGTTCTTTGATGCACCAACACTTTTTTCATATATGTTTTACATTCAAAGCTATTCAATGAATAGTCCAAAAGCACCAAACATTGGCTCACTGTACCTCCATGCTGTTGAGACTGCCCATCAGACACTCAAGAGTCTTGGCTGCATTATTGATGACACAGAGACCATGGACATCCTCCTCATGAACCTCCACCCTTCCTATCACACCATTCGCACTTCCATTCTCACTGCCAAGGCAGCACTGACTCTTGGCAATATCAAGTCAATTTTGACTGGTGCATCTTCCTCTGTTGTCACTATCAAATCCAAGCCCTCTGATTATGCCCTCACTACTCAATCTGGACAAGGTGGAGGTTAGAAAGCTTTCAGTGGTCATGGTTCAGGTCCCTCATCTGGTCATGGTTCCCAAGAAGAGAAAGGTTATCATTGGTGCGATCCCACTAATGAAGGTCATTGTCATTGTTGCGGTCAATCAGGTCACATTGCTGTACATTGCATTCATGACATGCCTCAGCATGTCAAGGATTGGGTTATGGCAGGTCCACCACATCAGGCATAGGTTCAGTTTGTCTCAGAAACTGCTGATATCGTTCAGGAACCTCAAGTATCATTCAATGCCTCATTCACCAGCTGGCTGTCAGAATTCAATTATCAAGGATAAAAGTTATAGATGAATGTAGTGTTAGTAATAATGTCTGGAAATGTTTCTAATAGTAATAGAATGATATTTGAAAGTGAATAGAAGTCCTACAGTAAAAGCGAGTGGCTTTTGGAAGGTTTTCAAAAAGGTGCATAGTTTTGAAGAGATAGATATTCCAAAAGGATTCTATCTCATTGATCGAATGAACTTTGCAGTCCATGTCAATCACAGCCAATAGTCTCACATTCTTTCAAAGTGTGTTTGAACTAATCTAGAGTACTCACTCAAATGTAAAGTTGCTGTTCAAGGTTGTTCACAACAAGTTGGCAAGATGGAGTAGAACAATCAAGTAGAGGTATAATAATTGGAGTAGAGAATATACATGTGAATGTGCTAGTGTTAAGAACTGAATCTGAATGGAAGCAGAGATAAGGTTAGGACTCAAGATAGAGTCAACCAAGGTTCAGGGTTGGGTTGCTTATGTGCTGCGCCAGCTCAGAGTCCTGTCCTGTATTTCGGATGAGGCCCGAGGTCACCCAAAGTTCGGGCGTGACCTTAGCAAGAGGAACGAAGGAGCGTAAGGATTAGAGGTAGACTATATTTGGGTATCTTAGTCAATATCAGAACTGACTTTCATGTACAGGAACGAGTGGCTTATATACGGAGGGGTTCAGAGATCGGAGACCGGATGACTGAGGTTAGGGTTGTAAGCTACACAAAGAGAGATCAAACAGATAGGATGGATGTGAAACAGGTTTGAGGTGAATGGGGGTTCGGGCCCGAGGGGCTGGAGGTTCGGTTCGACAGTGTGGGTTCTGACAGTGCCCCCTCAAGGCTGAGCCCTCAAAGCCTTGTACCTGGGGTCCTGGTCACGTGACATGTTCGAGTCAGGTGTGGAATATAAGGGACACACATGGTGGGGAGGTCTTCAGAATTAGGCGCTCCCCACCCATGTTGAATACTCCCATGTCTGAAACTACAGCTGAATGATGCGCATGACTGCTGCGGGAGATGGAGGAGTTGGAAGTGCTGGAGAGGGTTGAGGAGGCCCGAAGAAAGGCCGAGCAGG
>QMFG01000290.1:0-16554 GCA_003314545.1 Ramaria sp. MG151 | reverse complement strand
GTTTGGCAAGTAGGAGTGGAAAATCAAGGTGACATACAATAATTGAACTAGGGAACATACATGCGAATGTGCTAGCTTATATACTGAACCATTCGGAAGAAAGAGCGAATGGGAATGAGTCCGTGATGGTTAGGAAGGAGCTAAGGTATATGTATACTACTTAAAGGCCATAGTAAACAAAGAACAAGGGTGGTAGGAAAATTGTGAATGAAGAAAAAGATTAACGGACCCCTAATAACTCTTGAAACATGTTTCCGAATTGCGTGGCTCTTCGGGTAGCACTAACCATCCCTAAATCCTTCGAAGGGTGATCCTGAGGGTCTAGAACATTCATACCATAGAACATAATGATATGGAATGTCATCGCAAGCTTTGAGTGAATATGAATAACTCAATCCATAGTTTCATGGTGAAAGATGGGGATAGTGATGGGGATAGTCCAGGTGCTTCTTTTCTAAAAAAAGAATGTGATGGGACCTGACCACTGATTGTTTCACCAGGATTGTTTCAATAGATGACGTATTTGAGGCGAAGTGATAGGCGAAGAGTTGTGGGATGAAAGTGATAGAAGTGTGGGGATGATGTTTCGGGCTTCGGACGAAATGCTTCGGAAGTATCGCTTCAGAACGACGATAGTGTGAAATGAATGTCCAGACTGTGATCGTGACAGTGTCTTCATATCCCTTCCAAGCGACCAGGTATTCCAATTTGTGTCGCCGAATGCGACTATCCAAGATACTCGCAACTTCATATTCCTCTTCGGAATCGATGACTATAGGTGGGGGAGGATCGGGAAGTCGTTCGGGGATGGTAGATACCGTTGCCGGTTCGAGCAGAGAGACATGAAACACCGGATGTATCTTCTGCAGATCAAGGGGTAAGCCTAATCGAAAAGCATGTGAAGAGATTTTGGAAGTTATGGGATAAGGTCCTAATCGCTGATGGTCAAGCTTCTTCGAGGGCCGTTTGGTGCGAATGTTACGCGAATCGAGCCATACCATATCTCCTACTTTAAAGTTGGGTATGGGTATTCGTCGATTCTCCGTGGAGGAGGTGTAGAGCGTGATGGTGTGCTTGATTCGATTGCGAAGGAATTGGTGAACTTCTTTTAAATCTGCCGAATGATTATAAGCATCTTCCGAAGAAATGGAAGTTAATGACACTTTGAGTTTTGGATGAATCCCTTTGTTTGCAAAGAAGGGGGTTACCATTGTGGCCGAATGTGCTGTATTGTTGTATGCGAATTCGGCAAGAGGGAGGAGGTTAGCCCAGTTGTCCTGTTGATAGTTGATATATATCCGAAGATATTGTTCGAGGATTTGGTTGACGCGTTCCGTCTGTCCGTCGGTCTGCGGGTGATAGGCAGTCGAAAGGTTCCCCTTGATCCTGAGTAGTTCGCAAAGTGATGTCCAAAACTTCGAGGTAAAGTGTTTTCCCCGATCGGAAATGATATCACTAGGAGTACCATGCTTAGCGAACACTTCTCGTAAAAAGATCATGGAAACTTCGGCTGCATCAATATCCGAATAAGTTGGGATGAACAAAGCCATTTTTGTCAGGCGATCGACCACTACGAGGATCATGTCATGTCCATTGGAGAGTGGCAGTCCTTCGATGAAGTCCATGGATATTGAGTCCCATGGTCGTTCGGCGATTGGTAAGAATCAAAGGGGTCCGAACGGTTTGTGATGTATGGATTTCGCATGTCGGCAGGGTGAACAGGCTCCAATGTAATTGGTCACAAATTGCTTCATGTTTGGCCAATGGTATTGCCGGCGAATGTTGCTAATAGTTTTCGTGATGCCTGGGTGTCCCGCTATCAAAATTGTGATCATGACACCTAACAGTGTCCTGCCTGGGTGTGTAAGGGGACTCTAACCCCAAACTACCCACAGTGACTCATACTAGGCTGGTAAGGGAAGTCCAAAGTTATATAAAAGATCAGATAGTAACTACAACAGTGGGAAGCATACCTGGTAAGGGAAATCCTAAGAGAAAAGGGTGAGGATTCCCTTACCTAAGTGACTAACTATATAGCTACTGGTGATCAAAAAAGGGCAAACAAAAGGGCAACTAGTGCTAGAGAAAGAGTTCAGACACAAATACTAAGGCAGTAAATCTCCAAAGAGTGATTCATTGTCTCCCTAATAGCTAAATTGCTTGTTATTATTTATCTATCTACTGTGCGAACATTGAATTACATAATCCACTGATGCATCAGAGACGCTGTTTAGAATAAAAACAGAAAAACAACATAAAAATATTATTAACTTCAATTCAAGGCTTTATGTCTTAGAATACATTTTGTTTATATTTTTAGAAACAACCGGCAATGCATCCCTGAGGACATGCAAGCACAAACATGTGCATATATGCACTTCAGACACAAACGGGCTCAAATAGCCATCGATCGGCCTCCACATGGCTCTGAAACACCTCCAAATGTACATAGGACAATATATCTACCATTTCGACTCACCCCTATTGTCACTGACCCCCAAACGAAGCCAATTGCTTCCTTTTCATTTAAACAAGTGCCTGGAGCTTTGAAATGGAGTTTCAGAAATTTTTCCATCTCATTTTCCTTGTTCTTTCTGCTGAATATACTTGTTGAATGCATGATCTGTAGTTCCCATAGCATACTGATCGGTTTCAGGTGCTTTAGATAGGTTTTAGTTACATATTTGTGCATTCCATCCCTCATGTAGATTGCAACCCCAGAACCGCTCCATTGCCCCATTATTTCTGCTTGATTCACAAAGGACTAACACTAAGCAGCTTTTTTCACTTAAATACACTTGTAGTTCTCGGTACAATCTAAGGCAGTAAAAACTCCACAAGTCTCTCATTATCTGAATCTATCACTCTATATCTCTGCAACCACTTCTTTGCTAGCAAATCGTCACCAGCTGTTTGCTTTCAATTCAAGTGATCTATTTGACTCAACAGTTATCTCAATTTTGTTAAGTTTGCGATATATCTCTATCTACAAAGCTCACGTCAGTGTACGCGAACTTTTAGCACTGACACTTTGCTCCTGCATCAGCACATCCCCCACATCACAATAGATTTTTGCTTATATTATCAAGCAAGCGCTTAAAGCTCACACTGAAGAACTTGAACAAAAATCAAATAAAAACAAAACAAATACAAAATAAAATAAACAAATATTTCCTTTCATTTTCTTATTATTGCTCAGCTATTATCCCTTGATAAGAAATTGTCATTGGCCATTCTGTCAGACAAATAACTATCTACCAGGATCACCAGTGATCTCAAAACTGTTAAGTGCTCACTTATATCCCTTATCTTCACTTGTGTACCACCACACACAAGCATTAGACACTAAGGCTTTTGATTCCACATCAGTACCTCTCTAACACCAGTATTCATTCCCCAGCTAGATAATTAATAGGCAACCTTACAGCTGCCATAAAATAGTATTCAAAAGAACAGAAAACAGAATAAAAAGGACAAAAGCAATTGTAAAAATTATTTCTCTACATCTACATTTTCTATTAAAGGGGAAAGACATAAGTCAGACACATAACCCAAACCTCCAGACACTGCTTCATTTGTGTGAAACCTACCTCACTTGCCAATCATACACTCATCATTAAATCCCTACAAACTTTGATACATGGATTGGAACTTGTCAGAGCATTATAAATGACAATGCACACTAGGAATAGGGGCTGTTAATGGAATGAGATATTCATATGACGGTTACCTTACATATGAACAACTACAAACTTTCTCCTATAGCTAGAACATTATAAGATGTATGAATCTATAAGGAAACATTCTTCAGACTTCAATTTTACAAGTATAGCTCTATATTCAAGTCTTCTTTATCATATATTCAACATGCCATCCTTCAGTCAACAGGTCACACATGGTCTAACACATAGCCAAGCACAAATCATTGAGTGTTGTATCACATAATCCTCAGATCTCTAAACATAGGACACTCATCTATTTGTTCTGAGGATCCTACAAGTTACCAACAGTGTAAAAATCCAAAAATCCTGCCAAGTTCCAAAACTCTACTATGCAATTACATTTTCCTACCATATACATATATATAAACTTTTAGTGCCCTTATTTGATTCTAAGTGCCAGATTCAATTACCTGGCATCTATAGTCCAATTATATAATCCAGTAGTGTTAGTGGCTAGGAAACCAAAAGAACATCCTATTGTTATATTCATCTCTTTGTGCTTATGTATCACTTAGTGCAGGTCATGAAATTTTGCCTACAATACATACCTAAATCTTAGGTTACAGGATTTTCAGTCAAACACTGAGGAAGAGGGGATTTTGCAGGTTCATTTACCCACATATATCCAGTAGCCAGTCCTATGACACTATGCATATGTACATGCTGTTATTATTATTATCTGCCCTGCGAGCATCAGATTACATAATCACTCTGATGGATCAGCAGAGCTGCCTTAGCACAGAATAAAAAGAGAAAATAATCACAAAACCAAAACCAAATTCAATTCAAGGCATCTAGCCTTAGGATATCTTCTGTTTATATATTTAGAATCAACCGGTAAAACAACCCCAACCCCAATCAAGTGCAAACAAGCACATACATGTGTTCGGACATGAATGGGCTAATATAGCCACCAATTGGCAACCACATGACTCCAAAATGCTACCAAAAATCAATATAGCAATTGATAAACCATTTCCATTCACCCCTATTGTTGCCAATCCATGACCAAAGCCCGAACACTTCTATTTCATTTAGAACAAGCACCCGGAACTTCGAATGGAGTTTTAGAAGTTTTCACATTATTTCTCTTGTTCTTTTAGCTAAAAATAAATTGTAGTATGCATGATTTGTAGTTCTGAAAGTATACAGATTGGTTTTAAGTGCTTTAGATAGTAATTAGTCCCATATTTGTGCATTTCTCCCCTCATGTAGATTCCAACCCCAAAACCATTCCACCACCCTCATATTTCTCATTCACCCACAAGAGACTCACCCTAGCTAGCATTTTCCTTAAATATGCCTGTATTTCTCACTATAATCCAAGGCAGAAAATCTCCACAAAGTCTCTCATATTTTGAATCTCTTGCTTTATATCTCTACAACCGCTTTACTGCTAGCAAATTGTCACCAGCTTTTTGCTTTCGTTTCAAGGCTGTTATCCAACTCGAAAAGTTACTTCAATTTTGTTAAGTTGAAGCTTTATCTCTATCTACAAAGCTCGCGTTACAATACGCGATCTTTAAACGCTGACACTTTGCACCCGCATCAGCGCATCCCCCGCATCTCAATATACTCCCGCTTAGACTACAACACAAGCGCTTATTGCGCGCGTTGAAGGAACTTTATCAAAACATCGAACAAAACTCAAATAAAAATATAAAATAAATACAACAAATATTCCTATTTTTTCTTATTACTTGCGCCGGATGCAGCGCTCCAGTGCCGTGAAGTAGCCGACGGGAGTAATCCCGAGCGTGTCAACGGAGGCAAATATACGGCCGTCTGATGACAACTGCAAAATACAGTGAAAAAATGAAATGATACGGCCTATGAAAAACATAGGAAATTATTAAAAAATGGTAGGGGGATTTTAGCATAAATAGGAAAGAAATAATAGGAAAACAATATGAGGGAAAATATTAAAGTGCATGTGTGCTCAAACTGGCGACCGATCAAAATATAACTATTCTATTTTATTTTATTTATTCAATGATATAGTATCTTGAATACAATTTCAAATCTCTCTTCGGTGCTTAAGTATGTTCGGTCAAAGCCACTATTCTAAATATAACTATTCTATTCTATTTTCTTCATTCAAATATTATATTGCTTTTTATTGCCATATAATATCCTTTTGAATACAATATTCCTCCTCTAAGTATTTTATCCTCACACGGATAAACAAACCAACACATCAGTCGTTGCAGGGATATTTTTTCTTCTTCTTTTCTCTATTCGGCAATTCCCTACTTCTCCTGCTCCATACTTCCTTCCATTTCCCCATCACAAGTCCTTATACTCGACCCATTTCTAATCCATTGAGTTGATTTTTTATTTGTCGATGATGCATTGTTGCTGGTACGCTGGTTGATGTCCCGATAAATCTTGCGCACAATGGTTTCAACCGCGAACTGGATCAAGTTAAACAGACCAGGAGTTATAAAACGAATCATACGAGACTTAAAACTTTTGACGAGGAGATCACAAAACCACCCTTGTTCATTGAAGACGAAAAGGCTTCAAAAACAATAGAATTGATCAACAAGAAAACTAAGCACACGCCAGGTTTGTCATCGCCCGTTATGCCATAGTTTGGAACCTTTGTCCGACCCTAACATTATGCGTTTAGGTGGACCACACCTGGTTCGTGTCGAGGGGTGTGCACTCGAAGGTCTGCACGACGTTTCCGTTCGTGATGTCTCCGTTGCGCAGGTCGAGGCAAAAAACTGCGAGAAAGAAAGAGGTGATCAGTAAAGGATAGAAAAAAAGAGGCAAAGCAGGGGAATGGCGGGAAGTGTATAAACAAGTGAAACAGAGGATTACTCACTGGTATTCGTGAGCTGGATCGTCAGAGCATTCGGATCATAGAACCAAGCCTGTTGAGGGATACGACCGGCGCAAATCTGGAGCGTCATCTGAGTCTTGTCCTGGGGGTCTAAAGAGAAGAAAGAAGCCACTCGGTCAGGAAGTCCAATAAAAAGAAAAGGTAGACAAAAATGGGCGACTTACTCTGTCCGGCGTCCAAGCAGAGGTCGGTGTTTGCGACTTAAACTGCGGTATTGCCGTTCTGCATTTGCCAGTTCTGGTTTGGGCCGCCATTGCAGTCAACGCTTTAAAACAGAATCGAAAGGAACATCAGCGAGAAAGAAGGAAAAGGAGGGAAACACGTTAGTGAGGGAGGATGGACACACATTTGAACGAGGGTGCCGGGAACGAGATTTCCATCTTTGACGTCCAAACATTTCCCATTAAGGAAGTTAGGGTGGATCGGAACGGGTGGAGCGTGTCTATTCAGAATATCCTTGGCCGCGTACCCTTTTGGAAATGAATTTCCAGCACAGAGTTTTAAAATCACCATTCTTTCCGGCTCTACCAGCTCGCCGGAATTCGGTTTGCCTTTCGAATTCCGAGTCGCCTCTGTTGGAAAGCGGCGAGTTGCGTCGGGTTTCGCGGCATGTTTTTTTCCGCTCTGTTGTGTGCAAAAGTTTTCACTATTAGGCGCCTACGGCTCGGCTTTCGATATGAAGCTGAGCTGTAAGTAATTCTCGCAATCTTTTATAATCCGCTATCTTGGTCCATTAATTCCTAGTAGGAAGCTAATATATCAGCTTTTGATATGATCCCGGGCTTCCTTCAATTCTAGTTCTTAGTTGTGCCACCTTTCTACAGCCTCAGCTTTCAATCGGTTCACTTGCTGGATTGAATATGTAAACTTGTATATTGGGGCATGGCTCAAATACTGCAAACATATGGGTTGGTCTGTTAGAACAAATATCAAGTAGTAGAAAAATGTTGAGCAGTATGTTGCAGTCCTATGTTGTGGATACATCCCCTGCGACTGCCGTCTCTACAGCTGAGGAGGTCTAGATAGTGAGATTTCAATGCCACCGATCAGGAACAAAACAGCTGTTTGGCTTGAGCGGAGGTAATGGCTCGTTCCCAATAGATGTTTCATCCCTTGATCAGCGTTTTCGAATTCTTAACACTAGAGGATGTGACTGAGGACCTCTGCTCAAGCGCACTTAGACGGTGTCTTAACATTTCAAATCCGATGGGTCGCGTATACAAATCATTTTGATATCAAATGGAAGAGAAGACCTTGCTTCGAGTGGTCCCGGTGCGTCATTCACCGCTGTGTTAAAAGACCGACTTTGCCAATTCTATACTATTCTATTTCTATTCTATACTATATTCTATACTATATATTCTATTCTATCTATATATTAAAGCTGCATTGTGGTCCTTGTGGGCCCGCTTATCTAATAAGCTGATTTTCAATCACCGAGCGCCGGCGTCCTTAAGCGCCGTCCCCACCCAAACTGAGCGCCCAGCAACATTTTTGAGTCGCCCGCGCCATTTTCTATTATTTTCTAGAATAAAGCTGCTCTCGGGTCCATGTGGGCATGTTTATGACATGTTGGAGTTTTAAATCTCGCAGTTTTGCGGCCCCACTGCCCCGCGTCGTTTATTTGAGCTCTGCTGTATCTCTGTGCCTCTCATTCACTTAATTTTGTTCCCATCCTTCCTGAGAATAAGTGAGTCTCTGCATGTCTTTTTTTTGCTTTTATTCACCTATTTTGTCCTTTCTTTGGTTCTGGGTCTCTGAATGTCTTTTTTGTGCTTTTATTCACCTGTTTTTGCTCTCCCATGCTAGTGCCTTTCTTTGTTTGAGTTCCAGGAGCATAGCTGAGTCTCTGAAAGCCTTTATTTTGCTTTTTTCCATGTATTTTTGTTGTCCCATGTCAGTGCTTTCCTTTCTTAGAGTTCCAGAAGCATAGGTGAGTCTCTATCCCCATTCTTTTTACTTTATTTCATCTATTTTGTTGGCCCATATCATTACTTTCCTTCTTTGAGTTCCAGGAGCATAGGTGTCAGGGGACAACCGGTTTATTCCCTTTTTCCTCTCTTTTTTCCCTTTTTTCCCTTTTTCCCCTTTCCCTTTTCCCTCCTATTCCCTATTTCCTTTTATACTAGATCTATCCTATCTCTAGTATTATGTCCTTCGCCTCCCTTTTTCTCTATTTTCCCCTGTTACACCTTTGTTTGCTCTTGTTTGACCACCTGTAGCTATATAGTTAGTCGCTTAGGTAAGGGAATCCTCACCCTTTTCTCTTTGGATTTCCCTTACCAGCCTAGAGTGAGTCCCTGTGGGTAGCTTGGGGTTCAAGTCCCCTTGCAGGCCTAGGCAGGATGGTAGTATCCCCTGCAGTATGCCTGCCAGCAGGCATATCCCGGGTAAGGTGAGGTTGCCCTTACAATAGGTGAGTCTCTATCCCCTTTCTTTGCTTTTTTTCACCTATTTTTGTTGTCCCATGTCAGTGCTTTCCTTTCTTTAAATTCCAGGAGCATAGGTGAGTCTCTATCTCCTTTTTTTTCACTTTTTTTCACCCTTTTTTGTTGTCCCATGTCAGTGCCTTTCTTTCTTTGAGTTCCAGGAGCATAGCTGAGTCTCTGAAAGTTTTTATTTTGCTTTTTTTCACCTATTTTTGTTGTCCCATTTCAGTGCTTTCCTTTCTTTGAGTTCCAGGAGCATAGGTGAGTCTCTATCCCCTATTTTCACTTTTTTCACCTATTTTTGTTGTCACTTGTCAGTGCTTTCCTTTTTTGAGTTCCAGGAGCATAGGTGAGTCTCTATCCCCCTTTTTCACTTTCTTTCACCTATTTTTGTTCTCCAATCCCAGTGCTGTCTTTGCTCTGAGTTCCCGGAGCATAAGTGAGTCTCTATCCCTTATTTTTGCTTTTTTCACCTAATGTTGCTCTCCCATGCCAGTGCCTTCCTTTCTTTGGGTTCACATCTCTTATTTTCACTTTTTTCCATTCCACTTATTTGTATTCTCTGATTTTCACCTCAGTATCCTGTCAGAATTCAATTATCAAAGATAAATGTTATAGATGAATGTAGTGTTAGTAGTAACATTTGAAAATGTTTCTATCTTGATGGAATGATATTCGAAAGGGAATAGGAATCCTACAGTAAAAGCGAATGGCTTTCGGAATGTTTGCAACAAAGTGCATAGTTCCGAAGAGATAGATGTTCTGAAGAGAATCTATCTTGTGGATCAGATGAACCTTCTAGTTCATGCCAATCACAGCCAATGGTTTTACATTCTTTCGAAGTATATCCAAACCAAATTGATAAGTTTTATAGGACTTACTTCGAAGTGAAGTTGTTGTTCAAGATAGTTCACGACGAATTGTTAAGTCAGAGTAGATCAATCAAGTAGATGTGCAATAATTGAACTGGGGAACATACATGCGAATATGCTACTTATATACTGAGGGGTTCAGAGGCAAGAGCGAATGGGGGGGAGTCCTTTGGGGATTGGAAAGTAGCTAAGGTACATGTATGCTAATTAATGACCATAGGAAATAGAGAACAAGGGTTGGGTGAAAATTGTGAATAAGAAAAAGATTTAACGAACTAGAAATAAATCCTGAAACCTGTTTCCGAATCACGTGTCATTTTGGATAGACGAACCCTTGTTTCACTTCCTTAAACAACAACCCTAAATGTCGGAGATGAACGCGTCAACATATTGAATCATATATCTTGTCACCATAAGCTTTTTAGAAGCATAGAATCAACCCTGATATTGAGTTCCTAGAAATAGATGGGAATAGTGATGGGAATAGTGTAGATGCTTCTTTTCTGAGGAAAGGCTAATAACAGGACCTGATCTATTGGTTGGGTCTGGGATGAAGTTCCCATGCAACATTGCTTTGCAGCAGAAGGTATTGATAGGACTCTGAGGGATTTTTTACAGCCTAATCTTCCCTTTGGTGGCATCACAGTAGCCTTTGGAGATGACTTTCAGCAGACTTTGCCTGTTGTTCACAAAGGCACAAAGGAGGATATAGTTGGTTCTTGCATTCAAAAGTCTTACCTGTGGAGGCATATTAAAGTACTCCATCTTACCAAGAACATGCATGTAGATGCAAATGACCCACAAAGCACTTGGTTTGAAAAATGGCTCCTGGATGTAGGTTATGGAAAGGATCTTCCCCTAGACCATACTTTTGCCCTGTTTGAGCATATGGTTTGTGGCCCTGATTCATCAGATCTCATCCAGTTTATTTATCCTGGCATTAACAATGGCAATGCTCTTCAGGATAGCTATGCAATATCCTGTGTTTGGACAGGAGATGGTTCTTGTTGGAAAAATATGAGCAGCATTGTTGGCTGTATAAGAATATAAGAATATCAAGACTATATGATGACAAGTCAACTCAGTTTTTGCACAATGTCAAACCACTGAGGGAGACTGTACATAATGGTAGCTACTTATAATCTAATGAGAATAATAGAGTGTATTAGTTGCTCATAATTATTAGCGTCCGATAAAATTTATTACCTTTCTTATAATATAAGCACGCTAAGAGATAACTATTCCCACGACACCCCGTGACAACCACCACTCACTTTGTCCTGCCTGTCATGCCAGTGGACCGCCACAAAAAAAAAAAAATCCTGACTACCCCCAGAAGTCCTGGGGTTCCGAGGCTTCCACAGAAGTGTCCGGAGGCATGGGATACTGGGTAAATGGAGGGACACCGTGGAAGTGACCTGGGGAATGGGATCCATCGTTGTGACAGGACGTGACTGTGCGCAGCTAAAATTTGCACACGGTCACTTAATAATTTTTAGCATTTACGGAATATACCGAAGCTAATAATTATGAGCAACTAATACACTCTAATAAGGCTGGCAAGAAAAGGAGAATAAAAGAATGTCTTGCGACTGCGCAAGACCTAAAATGACCAACAATAGTATAGAGTCTTAAAGACTGCCATTATTTCCATATATATATTATATTACATACATATATATATATATTCTATGCTATAATGCTACTATACTATATATTCTATTCTATTCTATACTATTCTATACTATAAATCTTCTATACTATAAAGCGCCATTGTGGTCCCTGTGGGCGCGCTTATGTAACGGCTTTGTCATTAAGCTGTGTTTCAACTCCACCGACGCCTCGGCCCCCCCAAAACCCTAAACCCAAACGCGTGTTGCTGTTGGAACGCGACGCTTTGTCTCCCCCCCTTTCTGCTAATATGCTTGCGTAATCATGGTCCACAGGGACCCAAATGGCGCTGTATAGTATAGAAGATTTATAGTTGGAATAGTATGGAATAGAATGGAATATATATTATAGAATCATTATAGAATAGAATATATATATGTGTGTAATATAATAGATATATGGAAATAATGGCGGTCTTTAAGACTCTATACACGTTCCAGGGTGCGTTCGGGGTTCTCGAAATTTGGTGTCTCCGGCAACTTTTTAGACCGACTTTAATCGAGTCTTGGTCTATGTGCATTCAGGGTCCATTTCAAGCGATTTCCTTGTTCCCATGCGAGGGCACGCAGAGCGCCGTGCTTCGTGAAGAACATATAAAATGCCCAACTCCCACTGCTGCCTGTCCTTCGTCTCACCACCGCTCTTCATCTCTAGTAACAATGTTCTCCAAACTCTTCATCGCTGCTCTTGTCGCGGTTGGCGCTCTTACCGCTACGTCTTTCGCGACACCTCTTTTTCTACCCACGGAGATCCACCCCAATGTCAATATTGGAAAGTGCTTGGACGTCAGACTCGTAGAACTTGTTCCTGGCACCGTCGTTCAAATGTGAGTCTGTCCTCCCTCACTACCGTGTTTCTCTCCTTTTCCTTCTTTCTCGCTGATTTTCCTTCCGATTCTGTTATAAAGCTATGACTGCAATGGTGGCGCAAACCAGGCCTGGCAGATACAGTCCGGCAACACCGCAATTCAGGTCGCAAACACCAACCTCTGCTTGGATGCCGGAACGAGTAAGTTGCCCATTTTGGCCCATTTTTCTTTTGGTGGACTTCCTGACCGGATCGCTTCTCTTTAGACCCCCAAGACCATACTCAGATGACGGTCCAGACTTGCAACCGTAGCCTCCCCGGACAGTCTTGGTTCTATGATTTGAGTACTCTGACAATCCAGCTCACGAATACCCGTGAGTAATCCTCCGTTTCGCTTGTTTATACACCTGCCGCCGTTCTCCCTGCCGCCGTTCTCATGCTTTGCTGATCACCTCTTTTTTCTCCCAGTTCTTTGCCTCGACTTGCCCAACGGAAACGTCACGAACGAAAACGTGGTGCAGACCTTGGCGTGCGTCCAAGCTGACCTGAACCAGCAGTGGGACGCCTAAACGCGTAGTGTTCCATACCATGTCATAACGGGCAATGACGGATTTGGAGTGTGCTTAGTTTTCTTGATCGATCCTATTGTTTTCGAAACCTTTTTGTCTTCAATGAACAGCTGTACTGTTGTGTTTTCCTTCTTAGTCAATCTTGCAAGTCTCGTATGAATCGTTCTCCTCGACCGCTCGTCGGTTTGACTTGATCCAACTCCCGATCGAAAACATGTGCACAGGATTTATCGAGACATTGACGAGCGTTCCGACGTCAATGTATCATCAATATAGATTTTTTTAACTGAACGGATTGGAATGGATCCCAGCGTAAGGATTTGCGTAGGCAAGTGGATGTTGGAGGGAGAAGCATGCCTGCGACGGCCGATGTGTCGATACCCGTGTATCACGGAAAATGCAATGGACCTCCAATGCTATTCCGTCGGGATCTACGGAGAGGTGTAATGGTCGACCAAACCCTCTGTCCTCGTGGGCGTGCACTAATCGAAAAAGGGGATAAGCATCTGTGATTGAGATGGCCGTTTGTAGGAACCCACACCACCTCTTTTGATTTGATGCGCTCCTGGCCCACCCCGGACCGCTCAAGACTCTTGATCAACCGTGAGCTATTTGAGAGATCCATGAATCGCAACTGGGCGAAATGGTCGGTCAGGGCACGGTGATGATTTCATTGATGTATTCAACCTCCTGCTTAAACAATCGCAGGACTGGATCAAAGGAAACACAAAAGAAAAATAACAACAGACTCACAGACATCACAGAACTAAGGATTCAGGGTTCAACACCCTAAGAACTGGTGGTGCTGAACCAGGACCATGCAACAAACGATCCTGTTTAGCTTGAGCGGTGTTGGTAGCTCGTTGAAAACAGATGTAAGTAACGTTATGCAGCCTGTTGGAGTTGCAAACCGCAGCACCCAAAACTCCCGTGTAGTCAGCAGGCTATTGTTGGTCATTTTAGGTCTTGCGCAGTCGCAAGACATTCTTTTATTCTCCTTTTCTTGCCAGTCTTATTATTCTCATTAGATTATAAGTAGCTACCATTATGTACAGTCTCCCTCAGTGGTTTGACATTGTGCAAACACTGAGGTAAGATATTATTAAATTCCTTGTACTGTATTTTTGCTCACCTGTATGCTACAGTTGACTTGTCGTCGTATCGGTAACTATAAATAGTGGTTTGACATTGTGCAAAAACTGAGCTGACTTGTCATCGTATAGTCTTGATATTCTTATATTCTTATACAGCCAACAATGCTGCTCACACTTTTCCAACAAGAACCATCTCTGAGATAATACCCATCAAGCCCAGATCGGTGAAGGCAGCCGATAAGACTGTCTTCATGGCAACCAGTATCGGATGCATGAGGATAAACATTCCTAATAGCGATTGCACCACACCAGTTACCTTAAAAGATGTGCTATATTGCCCACAGCTAGGATACACGCTGGTCTCATTAGGCAAATGCAATGCTGCTGGATTCACCATCACACTGAAAGGAAAGACGTGTCACATTAAAGATTCCAATGGTCACACCATTGGCCAAATACTGCAATCCTATGGGCTCTATAGGATCGACAAGTCAGAGATTGCTAACGCAGTGGGGGTCACTGCCACAAAAACCTACTCACTAGACCAACTCCACTATAAGATGGGCCACATCTCGTCCAGGGCAATCAAGGAACTGATTGAGAGGAGCGCGATACTCGGCCTAAGCTGGGATGGCAAATCAGAACCTTGATTCTGTACAATTTGCGCAAAGGCAAAACCTACCAGAAGACCGATCCAAAAGGAGAGAACTGATTTTGTCGCTCAGGCTCTGGGAGACAAGGTACATTTCTGACGTCTGGGGACTGGCCGCCCCACAGAGCTACAACAGCAAGTGCTATTACCTCAGCTTCACAGATGACTACACTCGCTGGACGGTCATATACTGTATCAGCCAAAAATCTGAGGCTTTCAATAAGTATAGGGAATTCAAAGCATGGCTAAACATGCAGCACGATAAGAAGATCAAGATTCTTCAATCCGATTGAGGAGGTGAATACTCCTCTAAAGAATTTAGCAGCTACCTAAAAACCCATGGAATGCTCCAACAATTCACAGTGCACGATACACCTGAAGAAAATGATGTTGCCAAGCGACTGAACTGAACCTTGCTTGAACATGCATGAGTGATGTTGCTCGTTGCACAGCTTCCAAAAGACCTATGGCCAGAGACGATCCACCATGTGGTATGGTTGAAAAACAGAACATCTATGAGGGCCTTGAAAGGTCAAACCCAGTATGAAAAGATGTTTGGCTCTAAGCCCAACCTAACGGACTTACCCGACTGGGGTGCATGCATCTTCGTCCTGAAAATCAATGCTAGTAAGCTCGACGCTAAGGCCACAGAAGGTAGGTGGGTGGGATATAGTTCAGAGAAAAGGTCATTGCATCTACACGAATAATCAGCAGATATCTGTTGAGAGAAACGTCACCTTTGACAACTCTCAACTAACAGTTCCAAACCCCATGTTGTGGAATTAACTACATGCGCATATATGCTGCTCCTGAGATATCCGGACAGGCGCTTAACTGCCGGATAGGAGGGGAAGGCAATATATGCTGGATTCCTCAGGTCAATCTCATTCCTTTCCTCTGAATTTATAACCATCCTTTAGATACTTCTTTTATAAGTATATGGACTAAGTTTTATTAGCTAGAGTTGTCTAGTTATTTAGTTATGTAGTTAAGTATAGTTCCCGGTCAGGGATGGCCGGAGACTATACAGCTGCATGGGCAGCCATAGACGAACCCCTCAGTGTGTTCTATCACTGAGGTGGTGAGTCTAACATTTGTTTACCTTGTAGAAGAGTAGCTAACTGGTTAGTAGATATCTCTGTCTGCAGGTAGTAATTTAATACTATAGTGTGTTCTATCACTGAGGTGATATCTCTGTCTGCAGTATCAAAAATTTCAATAATTCTCCTATCTACAACAATCCAATAGTAACAACAGGTTATGGGCCCCGCCCAGCAAGAAAGTACCCCTATGGGAAAATCAAAGTCTTTCACCATACCTCGCCTGGCCATAGATGGTACCAATTGGATCACTTGGAAGCAACAAACCCTCAGTATATTGATGTCTCACAAAGGAGTTCAACGTCACCTTGAGGGAACAGCTCGAAAACCTCGTGATATCCCTTCATATACAAGTGGACACGCAATCACGGATGACGAGCTGGAGGAGATAGAGAAATTGGAAGAAAAATGGGACGAATACAATCAGCGTGAAGTGTTGATCAAAGCCCAGCTGCTTACCACTATTCCAGAAAGTCTCTGTATAGAGATTCAAGCCCTCGGCACTGGAAAAGAGATGTGGAAAGCCTTATGTGACAAACATGAGAGCAAAGCACTCACAGTCAAAGTAGACTTGAGACGCAGGATATATGCGCTCAAATGTCTCGACGAAGCCAACGTTAGGACTCACATCAATACCCTTAATTCCATGCAGGAACAGCTGAAAGGAATGGGGGAAATCATCAGCGACAATGATTTCGTTACCCTAATGTTAGGATCACTGCTGAAAACTTACCGGCCATTGGTCAACACGATATCATTGCAGAACCGTGCTAGTTCTAAAGAGCTGAGC
>QMFG01000285.1:0-17738 GCA_003314545.1 Ramaria sp. MG151 | reverse complement strand
CTTGCGATGACATTCCATATCATCATGTTCTATGATACGAATGTTCTAGACCCTCAGGATCACCCTCTGAAGGATTTAGGGATGGTTAGTTCTACCTGAAGAGCCATGCGATTCAGAAACATGTTTCAACAGTTATTGTGGGTCTGTTAATCTTTTTCTTCATTCACAATTTTCCTACCACCCTTGTTCTTTGTTTCCTATGGCCTTTAATTAGTATACATGTACCTTGGCTACTTTCTAACCATCACGGACTCATTCCCATTCGCTCTTTCTTCTGAATGGTTCAGTATATAGCTAGCACATTCGCATGTACATTCCCTAGTTCAATTATCGTATGTCAACTTGATTCTTCTACTCACACTTGTTAACTCATCTCCAACTTACCTTCAACAATAACTTCATATTTTTTGAGTAAGCACTCCAATTCCACTTTTATTAGTTGAATCCACTTCAAGGAATGTAAGATCATTGACTGTGATCGACATGAACTGCAAGGTTCATTCGATCCACGAGATAGAATCCTTTCAGAACCTCTGTCTCTTCAGAACTATGCACTTCATTCGCAGACGTTCCGAAAGTCATTTGCTTTTACTGTAGGATTTATATTCACTTTCCAAACCCATTTGGTTATCATTAGGAATATTTCCGAACACTTCTACTAACACAACATTCATCCACAACATTTATCACTATTATTTGGATTCTGACACACTGCCACTATATTGCCCTCCGTGGCAAGACCCTGGCAGCCCTCCAAGGGAGGAAGAGGAACATATGCAGGGGCAGCAGCCCTCGCAGAACACAAAAAATGATGACCCCTCTGTTATGGTACCTGCATTGGATACCACATCCACTAGGACCAACAATTTGTCAGTTCCACTGAGGGGAGAAGACTCGCAGACTGGGGGAAAGAGGAGAAAGCGCCGGGATGCACACTTTTTCCGACAATGCCTTTTCTAGGACAAGTATGGGAGGACAAGGATGACCCAGCGGAAGATCAAGTGATGTTGCAGCGCCGCCGATGTGGTAAGCCCATGCCGGATCGTTACGAGACTTCTTACCAGATTTTGACATAATGTCTACAGTTTTCATCGGAAGCGGGTGAAACTCTCTTGTGCGAAATGTATTACTATCAGTTTATTTAAGGGACATGGGACATCTTGGATCGGACGCCTGGCCTTGAGCGCAACCTCTCAATAACAACGCCTTATAAAATTGTGCGCTACAAGAGTCTCAAGGCAACGATGTCGAGCGACACAATGAATGTAGCTGTGCCTGTGGTCATCGGGATTGCTCAAGCCATCTCCTTAGCATTTCACACTAAACGCGCATGGAGCCGACCCTTCCGTAGCCTCCCTGAGCATTCCTATCGAGAACCTAATGGTAACAATCTCAATTTTGAGGGATACGAACTTGAATGCGTTTGTGCCTGTAGTCGTCGTGACTGTTCATCTCCTTAGAATTTTCACTCCAGACGCACGCTCTGATTGAGTGTGCATGTAGCCGACCCCTTCCGCAGCTCCCTAAATGATCCTACCCATGGCGACCGGCTAATATTGTAACCGTGAGTTGTATGGCTCGTCTGAGAGCTCCAGACGGAACAGCACGCACAATGTGATATTCAGAACCAGAATGAAATCCCCGACGCGAATAGAAGTTTGTTGCGGGTACACATCAATAAAGTCCTAGAAGGAGTCACTCGATATTCGAGGAGAGGAGGCGAGCCAGCACACCGGTACTCGTTTGAAAGCTCAGAGGCTTCTCGGATGAATCCCATATCAAATTTTACACTTGTTATCTTGTTATATATGATATGCAATATGTTCCGTGTAACGCCAAAGGATCTTCTTGTGACTTCTTCGCAGGAAGTGAAGTCAAGGAACGAGACGAGTCCGAGCGCGTAATATAGATTTCATGATGCCATTTGATTGAGGGTGCAGGTACAGGATAATAATAAATGTAATGGAAATATTTTTGTATATTTATCTAATTTTGTTTGATTTTTATTTGAAGTTTCCTTGAGGTTTGCTTGATGCGCTGAGTCGGCGTCAATTTTGTAATCTAAGCGAAAATGTATTGTGATGCGGGGGATGCGCTGATGCGGGAGCAATTTATCAGCGTTAAAAGTTCGCGTATAGTCGCGCGAACAGTTCAAGGTAGAGATAAGCTTGTAACTTAGCAGTTTTGAGATATTTATTTGTTTCAATAGATTCTTGTAATCGAGAGTAAATGTTCGGTAGCGAGTTGCTATCAGAGAGACAATAGTAGAGATATATAGCAATCAATAGAGAACAATACTGAGACTGGTGGAGATTTTCTGTCTTAGGTTCTAACAGGAACTACAAGCATATTTAAAGGAAATTGTAGCTAGGATGTATGTCTTGTGGATGGTGATGAAAGACAGGGGTTGTGGGGCAGTTCTGGGGTCTGTGTCTACATGTGGAGAATATTGCACTAAAACAATGGTATCTACTTGAAAAACTTCATGAAACGGATTTGTGGTTGTTCAGAACTACAAATAATAGGGTCAACAATTTTTAGTGAATGAAAAGAACAAGAAAAATTGATTGGAAAAGTCCTGAAACTCTTTCTGAACAACTGGGCACTTGTTCTAAATGAAATTGAAGCATTGAAGCTTCAGTCATGGATCAGCGACCATAGGGGTAGACAGAAAATGATCGTTAATTGCCATATGTATCTTTGGCAATGTTTCAGAACCATGTGGTTGCTGATTAGTAGCTATTTGAGCCTAATTGTGCCCAAAGGTGTGTATCCATGTGTTCATAATTAATTGCATTTGGGGCCATTTGTCCTGTTGAATCTGAAAATAAACAAAATGGTTCTAAGGTTGTTAGCCTTGAATTGAAGCCATAAATCTCCTGTGGTTGTTTTTGTTTTTCCATTTTCTCTGAGGCGATCCTGCTGATGCCTCTCAGTGATTACATAATCAGAACTTTTTAGAATAAATAATAACACAGGAGAGAGTGAAGCTGAACCATTGGTCACAGATATGCACCCATCGTTCTTTACCATGGAATAGTCATCCACGATGATTAGGAAATACTTCTTCTCATTGAAACTAGTTGTCTTCATAGGGCCAGCAAGATCCATATGAATTAATCCTCCAATGTGTGAAATACATGTTCTAATGGATTGGAATGGTGATTTGAATGGTTTTCCTTGAATACAGGCCAAACAATCTGCATTGGGGATTCGGATTTCATCAATTTCAACACCCATGGCATGGTTTTGAGCCAGGTTTCATACATCGGCAACATTAAGATGTCCTAGACATTGATGCCATTGCATGACATCATAATCCATCTTGGTAGTAAGTGCCAAAAAGGTTTGGTCCAAGTGATCTTCAAGATTCTCAATGGTAGGCTCAACTACAGCTTGTATAATTGGAGGAGGACTATTTGACCATATGATGGTGAAATTGGCAGGGTAGGTATTACTCTTTTCACATATATTTGCTAACACTTGGTTAGCAGGGTCCATCACGGTGCAGTCAGCCTTGTGCAAATTAACTGCAAACCCATCTTTGATCAGTTGTCCATGGGAGAATAAATGGGTGTGAATATCTGGCACCCATTGAACATGTGGTATGTCAACTACAAAGTGGCCATCATTGTTGTTTGTTTTGATCTTGACAGTACCCATCCCATGGGACAAAACCTAGCCTCCATTTGCCACAGTAAAAGACTTGGGGCTTGAAAAGGTTTCAAAATCATGTAAGTCTTTGTCAGAATTCAATTATCAAAGATGAATGTTAGAAGTGAATATAGTGTCAGTAGTAATGTTTGAAAATGTTTCAATACTAATAGAATGGTATTCGAAAGCGAATAGGAATCAAGCGAATGGCTTTTGGAATGTTTGCGAAGAGGTGCATAGTTCCGAAGAGATAGATATTCCAAAAGGATTCTATCTCGTGGATAGAATGAACCTTTCAGTTCATGCCGATCACAGCCAATGGTTTTATATTCTTTTGAAGTGTATTTAAACCCAAATCGATAAGTTTTATAGTACTTACTTCGAAGTGAAGTTGTTGTTCAGGATAGTCCACGACGAGTTGTCAAGTTAGAGTGGATCAATCAAGTAGACGTGCAATAATTGAACTGGGGAACATACATGTGAATGTGCTACTTATATACTAGATGGTTTGGAGGCAAGAGCGAATGGGAAGGAGTCCGTGGGGATTGGAAAATAGCTAAGGTACATGTATGCTAATTAACGACCATAGAAAATAGAGAACAAGGGTTGGAGGAAAATTGTGAATAAGAAAAAGATTTAATTAACTAGAAATAAATACTGAATCATGTTTCTGAAACGTGCATTGTTTCAGATAGAGGAACCCTTGTGTTACTTCTTCAAACAATGACCCTGAATGTTGGAGATGAACGCGTCAACATATTGAATCATATATCCTGTCACCATAAGCTTTTGGAAGCATAGAACTGACCCTGATATTGAGTTCCTAGAAATAGATGGGGATAGTGTAGATGCTTCTTTTCTGAGGAAAGGATAGTAACAGGACCTGATCTATTGGTTGGGTCCTTGTGATGTTATCAGGACGAATCATGGTGTTAAGGGTGACGGGATGTTGAATGGTTCATGTGCGACGAGATTGTCAATGGTTCAGATTCCGAAGAATCAATTCGGAAGGAGGTTGTTTGGATAGTTCGAAAGGTGGAATAGGACACAAATCATGATCATGACGGTCTTCTATTTTAGGCACAAAATTGCCTGATACAGCTGTATCAATGAAACAGCACCATGATATAGGACTCTCGCCTTGAAACATAGAAGTATCAATGGCTGAAAACAGGCCTCGTATGGTGGAGCCACTCCCCCTGCTTTTGTCTTGATTGCTGGTCACTAAGTCTTTATTTCCCTCCTGTTGCACACTGTCTGGCTTCTTCTTCTTAGGAGAAGGACAGTTCTTGGCTCAATAACCTTTACCTCCACAATTGAAACATCCACCAGAATGTCCAACATTGTCACAGTCACGTATCCAGCTGATCTCCAGATCTATGGATCTCTTAGGTTGATCTCCGGACTGTTTCAATCTCTGGATCTCCAGGTCCATCCAGAAAACCTTGTTACTCTTTATTTTCACTTCCCTTGTCATCCCATTTTAACCCCCTTGTTTCTATGTTCTGGAAATCTTTTTTTGATAGTTATGAAACATGTTTCACTTACATGAGTCATCCCTGGACCTGATACCCAAGACCCTTAGTATATAGACCTATAACCCTCTTGTATATTCCTCAGTTCTGATATTGACTTAATATACCTCATTCTCTGCCCTCTCTCTCTCAATGCTATGACCCACCACAAGCTACGGCTCACCCGTACCTTCCAGATACTTGGATTTCCGAAATACAGGGACAGAACACTGAGTCAGTGCAACACACAAGTTGAAGCCAAGTCCCTCTGACCCAGCCAGAAGTCTACCGGAAACTTCTGGAACCCTGTTCTATGCTAAGTGATACGTCCCAGAAACATCTTCATTGTCCCTGGATTGTCATTTAACATCAGTGACAACACACCATTTAACAAACATTCCTTTTTGGTAAGTTTCCCTTTGTACCTTGTATGGTACATTGTGAGGTTGATGAGGATCCAGACTTCTGTGACCTCTTTTTGGTCATGGCAAATGCAGATCCTTCAATAGCAGTACGCAACTCCCTTTTCATTTCAATTTGGTGAAGGTTACTAACAACCTTATCAATGGTGTCCAAATCGAAATCAATAGTGTTGGCGACTGCATCAAACTCCTCCAGAAGTGAGTTGATGAAGAAATTGAGATAAAGTGGCTCTGGAACAGGATGGTTATCCTTGGTAAGTTTCATTTGTGTAGCATCCATTTTGGATTTATGTTCCAATATTCCAGAATCATCATACTGGACATGAGTGGTTTCTGCAAGCAGCGCTGCCCTAGTATTTGCCAATTGATTCCCATACACTGTGTGAAGTGTTTTCCAGGCCAAATGTGGGTCTCAGTTGTCTCTAATAGACACTCGCTGCTGATCCTCCACACTCAGATCTATTTCAGTGTGAAGCTTGCTCCTTGCACAGTACCCAAGCTTTCTCTAATTGGAGCTCTTTATTAGTAGGAGCATTAACATTAGTGCACACAGGAACTGGAAATGTTCCTGTTACTACCTCCCATTGAGCAAGGGATCACAATACTGACTCCATACCAACACTCCAAGAGAAATAGTTGTCACTGCACAACTTGGAGAACACCTGGTACGCACTACCAGAACTGGTCTGATAGTCCTTGATTCTAGGGTCATCATGGTGAGAGAATATGTCCCAGCTGTTTACCTAGTGTATGCAGTTAGGTAGGGCTAGGGGGCATACTACTTACTCCCAGTGTGCTAGAACAAAACACTGGGAGACATAATACTGTACATACTTGCATATATATATAAAGTAAATGTTTCACAAAACAGGAGACTGTGCACTGACCATCTCCCTTTTGAGTCATGTTGCAAGCAGAGTTGAATTATCAATGCTTGTACTCTTGCAAGAACACACAGTTGGTGGCAGAGAACCCTCCTAACCTCCATGCTGCTTTAGTGACATCCAGCACTGGCTTGGTGTGGTTTGTAGTTTGTGGCTCACAGATTGTATCCTTGTGTTTGTGAGAGGCCACTCATAAAAAGCACACTATTGTTGCTCTGCCCATCACAATTCCCTTCTGCACCTTTCTCAATGTGACTAGACAATTTCTCCTATCCATCCTCCATTTCATTTGCACAACCCTTGATCTCTAAGCTTTTGGCATCATTTACAGCAGCTATTCTCTTGTTCATGCACTGTATTCTAATACTGAGTTATACAATACACAGATGCAACCAGAAATCCCCCACCTTCACAACCTTGGGCTGCTTAATTACCACCTATACTTTGAGGGTGAAATGGTAGTGCAGAGGATGGTAAGCCTGCCACCACTGTACTACCCACCATGGAAAGACCTTGGCAGCCCTCCAAGGGATGACGAATGGTTGCAGGAGCACCAGCCCTTGCAGAACCAATCAATACATGACATCCCTTCTGCTGCAGTACCTACATTGGATACCACATCCACTAGGACTGGAAATTTGGTGGATCCAGTGAGGGGAGATGATTCACAGACTGGGGGAAAGAGGAAGAGAAAGCATCAGAATGTGCACTTGTTCCAGCAATGCCTTTTCTACAAGGACAAGTATGGGAAGACAATGATAACCCAGTGAAAGATTGCAGCCAATTTGGTAAGCCCCTGCCAAATCGTTACGAGACTTCTCACCAACCTAGTGCAACAGGTTTTGACCCAATGTCTACAGTTTCATCAGAAGCAGATGAAATTCTCTTGTGCAAGAGTGCATTAATCTATCAGTTTATTAAAGAGACATGGGACGTCTTGGATAGGATGCCTGGCCTTGAGTGCAAACTCTCAGTGACAAGCCATGTAAATCATGCAAGAGTCTCACAATATTGAATGACATGCATGCAGCTATGCCTGTGGTCATTGAGATTGCTTCAAGTCACCTCCTTAGCATTTTTACATCAATCACACTCTCCAGATGACTTACATGTAACCTGTTAAGAATTAAGAGATACAGCAGCAAGTAGAGATAGACAGAGAGTGATAATAACACTCTTGAAAAGAATTTCAACTCAAAAACTCGAAAAATGACTGGAAAACCAAATGTTATTTATTGTAGATAATGTCCTTCTTATATACAAAAGAATTCAGGAGTTTTGAGGCATGATATTCTCGGAAAAATGTCATAAAATAGGGAAAAGGGATGATAATGGGGCTAGGGGTGAAATATGGAAGAATATTGTTCATAAATGTTCAGGATAATAAAGGATGTTAAATGCGAAGTGGTGTGGAGCTTGTTCTGGGTTAAATGGAATGTGGAGCAATAGAAAATTGATCAATAGAAAGAAGGGGGGGAAATATAGGGAAGAAGTCAAGGGGACTTGCCCCTGGATGTCCATAGAGTCAATTAAGGGGATTTGAGTTGTGGAGTCGCATAGGGAGTTGGGGGAATACTTCCAGGAATGTTATAGGGTGTAGGGGGCTCGTTTGGACCGCATATATGTAGGTCCCTCGACTCAGATGAATATTTTGAGTGATTTTTGAGGAGGTGGTGTTCCCCTGGCTCATGATGATGTTTTGACTCAATTTGACTCGTTGTGGGCTCGGTTTTTTGACTCGAAATGATTTTAAGATGCAATGGACTGTTGAGGATGTGTGGGATATTTTTCCCCTCGACTTGGAGTGCAGAATGAATAAAAGAAATTGTGATGATGTGATGGGAATGATGACTGAAATAAAAGAAATATCAAAAGAAAAATAGTAGAGAAATATGTCCATATCTTTGCTCAATTTCCTTCCTAACATGCTCAATTTCCTTCCTAACATAACCGACCTCTTCTGCAGCCTCCCTAATCAATCCTCCACAGGAACAAGCTCCCTTTCGAACAACACCATGAACTTAGAATGCAGCTGCCCCTGTGGTCATCGGGATTGCTTAAGTTATCTCCTTAGCATTTTCTCACCAGATGTGCACTCTCTGGGAGAAACATGCAGCCAACTCCTTCTGCAGCCTCCCTAAGTGATCCTGCCAACCGGACAACATTGTGACTGTGTGTTGTATGACTCATCTGAACCAGTATCCTTTTGTAGGAAAGCGCAGAGGCAAGGCCTAGGTTTACACAATCCATTGAATCTGACTGTATCACATGACAACAGACAGCATCTGTCTCACCTACCTCATGTATTCTATTAAGATATTATTTTGAGCATTTTCTGACAGTCAGTATCTGAATAGACAAAATTTGTTATATTTGTTTTATATTTTATTTGTATTTTGTTGGAGTTTTGTTCAAGTTTCTTCAATGTGCACAATAAGCACTTGTTTTGAATCTAAGTGAAAAGTGTATTGAGATGCGGGGGATGCACTGATGTGGATGCAAAGTGTCAGCGCTTAAAGTTCACATACTGCAACACGAGCTTTGTGAACAGAGATAAAGCTTCAACTTGACAAAAATGAAGCAACTATTGAGTTGGATAACAGCCTTGAAATGAAAGCAAACCGCCAGTGACAATTTGCTAGCAATAAAGCAGTTGTAGAGATATAAAGCAAGAGATTCAGAATATGGGAGACTTTGTGGAGATTTACTGCCTTAGATTGTAGCAAGAAATACAAGCGTATTTAAGGAGAATGCTAGCTAGGGTATATCTCTTGTGGGTGAATGAAAAATATCAGGGTGATGGAATGGTTCTGGGGTTGGAATCTACATGAAAGATGAAATGCACAAAAATGGAACTAATTACTATCTAAAGCACTTGAAACCGATCTGTGTGCTATCAGAACTACAAATCATGCATACTACAATTTTTCTTCAGCTGAAAGAACAAGAAAAATAATCTGAAAATAATCTGAAACTCCATTCAAAGCTTTGGGTGCTTGTTCTAAATGAAATGGAAGTGTTCAGGCTTCGGTCATGGATCAGTGATGATAGGGGTGCATGAAATGGTTAATCAATTGCTGGATTAACTTTTGGAAATGTTTCAGAGTCGCATGGTTGCCGATCGCTGGCTATATGAGCCTGTTCATTTCTGAACATGTGTATGCACTTGTTTGTGCTCGATTGGGCTCAGTGTTGCTTCACTGGTTGATTCTAAAAATATAAACAAAGGATATTCTAAGGCTAGAAGCCTTGAATTGAATTGAGTCATGTTTTTTGTGATTATTTTCCTTTTTATTCCATGCTAAGGCAGCTCTGCTGATCCATCGGGGTGATTACATAATCTGATGTTCGCAGGGTAGATAATAATAATAACAGTCTGTACCAAAGACTGTTTACCAGTCGAGACATGGAAGCTCAGTCCTAAGAAAATAGTTTTATGTAACTATAATGCAGAATTATATTTTTGTTACAGCATATTCAAAAAAATTATTATTATTTTCAAAACTAATTTTCAGGCAAATTCTAGCACTTTTCATTTTTTGTGAA
This sequence comes from Ramaria sp. MG151, assembly GCA_003314545.1. Classification (NCBI taxonomy): domain Eukaryota; kingdom Fungi; phylum Basidiomycota; class Agaricomycetes; order Gomphales; family Gomphaceae; genus Ramaria; species Ramaria sp. MG151. Next base: position 7,718 of record QMFG01000285.1, on the reverse strand, counting down.
GAAATTTTGCACTCACATGATGTAAGCGCCCTTATTATGTAAGGGGTGCCCATTCCTGGTGACTTCTACCTTAGCTAAAGTTCTCCATGCCCACACATATAACACAGGAAGTCCTGTGTGCTGCTTGATATTAGGCTCAATGCATGTGGAGGTGAAGAACTCAAATGTGAGATGATATTTGTGCAGAGTGGGGAGTAGATGTCGCACATGCAGAGGAAGACACCAACAAGTGTGTTGAGAAGGGTATCACCTATGAAAATGAGATACCCATATAAACAATACATGTTTTTAAATAAAAAGTTTGCAACATCCACACAAGATAGGCTTTGCTAATGACTTCTGCATGTACCAATTGAACAGTGCCATGTTCTGTTTTCCAGTGAAACTATGGTCACGGTATGCTAGTAGTAGGTTACTTAAGTACTTATACTGCATGACAAGTACCTCTATTAAACTAGCAGCAAGGTGGAGTACCCTTTCAGGCTGATCACATATAGGGTTTTTCAATTCCATTTCAGTTTGCACAGGGTTTGAACTCTTTGTTGGTAAAATTGGACTCAATTGGTCCATGTCCCATCTCTGACACAAACTCTTGCAAAATGATGGTCTAGATATCTACCATACAGATGGGAATGAGTAAACAAATCAAGGATGGCAATGGTGAGTTGGGTCACATGTGTTTGTGATAGTTTGAGGTTGGAAGATCTGAGACTAGGTGTGTGGCATGTAATTTAAACCCTCCATTGGTAGAAATTTAGATTAGAAGGTAGAAGGAAGTCTCAGCTGGAGCTAAAGACTAAGGACTATTGTGCTCCCTCACATTCAGTCACAATGATATTCTTATGAGAACTGGAACTAGGTCAATAAAGATGTGGTCAAGTTGTTTATGTTAAGTGAATTTGTGCACACCACAGCAAGATTTGTAGTTTATGTGGTGTTGTGGTCACTTTGGTCATGTAGGCACTACTTGTATCTATGTGGTCTGTCTTGTGATACATCTGCCATATGTGTCTGTGTCTGTGTATGAGTCTGAGGCTTTCTGAGTCTCCATTCATTCAACAAAATTCTTATAACCCAACATCAACTAGAGACACAGTTGAAACATCACCATTCATTGATAGTCAGCTTGCTGTTTCCAGGTGCATTCTACTCTTTCTGGTCTGAGTTATGAGGGTACTAGTGTTACTTGGGGCACAGCACCCAATCATGAACCTCAGCCATCAACAGGAATTGTGGCCAGGGAGAGAACTAATGGTGTTCAAGATAATGTCTTCATAACACGCTGGTAAGGGTCTCCACGACTAGTTAGTTCCAAATGAAAAGAGACGCTGAACCAAACAAGTTTCACGGTATCAAGCGTCACGATCTGCATTAACAACTTCTTCATTTTTCAATTTCTGTGCGGTGTGAGAGTATTATACAGAATGAATTCGACTTGAATCTAGCGCATTTAGAACAGCACTATTGTGTCATCACCCTCAGGTCATTGCTTGAAATTAACGTCACACTCGTAATAATAATTTTACTTTGTCAAATTCCTTTGAGTCACTAGGAAGACAGTGCATGAAGTTAGAGCAAATGGCTTCGGTTGAAAATGAAAGGCAAAACATTAGGTTGTTCCTATTCTATTGCTAATTTGGGTACTGATTCTCTTGCCTGCTTTCTGTTTCAGTTGCACGACCCTTGAGCTCTAAGTTTTTGGCGTGACTGATTTGACGACAACACTGGTCATTACACTCGCTGAAGAAGTTTTCCCCTAAACTTTAAGACCATACCCCGATCCCTACAATAACTTCAAGCAATACTTAATACAGGATCATTGAATCTGTCGGCACCCGTGTATCAATGGCAGTGCGCGCCGAGGGTCTCCTCTTTCCCTCATGTCCCCTTTCCCCCATGCCCTGGTTACCTACTTCATATTCGTAGGGAGGGATCGTCTTTGATGAGTGCTATCCCCATCGTGTCGCTACCCCGCCTTCCTCACGGACTTTCCAAAGATGTTATTGAGTTCGATGTCATCGTCTCTTTACTTCTCTAGGAAGCCGGAGGGGTAAAGCCTCTTCTTAAAGATATAGAAAGGAAGACGCACCCCCGACAGACGACGGAGTTAGATGAGCGACTGAAACTGGAATGGTGGAGATATACTTGGAAATAATACCTGGCTCCTCCGAAACACTATGTATCATCCAGCGACACAACAAAACTTTTTCAACACTGTACATTTGAGTTTTCAATTTTTAATTCTTGTAGAGAAAGTGGATGAGACAGTGGATGAGACATTTGGTGCACTTCTTGTCCCACGTCTTGAGTATATGGGTGGTCCATAAGGATTTATTCATCTAAAAACCGGAAATAAGGTGATGGAGTACTATGCCAAACCGTTAAAAATCCTGCGCCATACATGTATAATTGTAGATTGGGTCTCAATTATTATTATAATGAATTGAAAAAGTCCATTATTCATTGGCCTGATGGTCTAGAGGTATGATTCACCCTTAGGGCTCTGTCTTAAGTGCTTTATAAGCTTGGGTGAGGTCCCGGGTTCGATTCCCGGTTAGGCCCTTTTGCCTCGGGCGTTAAGTGACTTTTACATGATCACTTTCAATGAATATTTTTCGTTTCTGTTCTGGGCAATTTCCTTGTGGTTTGTTTTGCTTATTTTTGAGTGAATATGTGAAGGGTATCTGTGGGTATATTGCGTAGTACGTTGTCAGAGAACCAAATACTTCATCGACCGTGAGGGATTGTTCTTGCCAGTGTCATCCGTAAGCAACAGACCAGCGATGGGGATAACCGTTTTTTTTCAATCGCGAGTCATGCATTAACAGATTGCGTCAAGTGTTAGCCGTCAGTTTATTCGAGCCGCTCCACCTTGGACTAATGTGCGGAACCAGCTCCAGGGTGGTTGCGGCCCTCGTCGAGCACCAAGAAGATTCACCGCCAAAAATCTGCAAACCTGGTATGATATCCCGCATCCAAAGCGCTGAAACATACACCATGTATTTATATCAATGTGAGGCTGGTGGCAGGAACGCTTGAGATCGCCTAGAAATGAAGCTCACGCTACTATTCTTTGCTGGCATGATTTGATGAACCCAATTCAACCTTCCATTCTGATAGACGCGTGAAATTTTTGACCTATATAAGCGGCCTATCGCACTTAAGGCAACACCATTTCAGCACACCATCTAGCAGCTCGCCCTCAAGGAGTTCCATCCTCCCCAAACAATTGTTTCAACGTGAGTAGATTCCTACCCCAAGTACGCTCTTTTCTACCACAACCCTAGAGCTGTGAGGTTTCGGACATGTTGGTCGTATTCACACTCCGAGGATCATGTTCTACTCTTCTTAGTCTCTGTGAAAGAGAAGTCTCCCAGTACCATTCGCAGAATGCCCAAATCTACGCAGCAACGACGTGGGTTGAGTTATCACCCATCCCGAACTTTGGGCACCTTGGCCTCATCCATTCGCAAACATTTCCGGAACCGCACGGAGAACGTCACATACAACCACGTCCCATCAGGCGTCTCTATCAGTATCTGAGCGGATGCAACTTGCGGGGGGCGCCATACTAGCTCCCTTAAACAAAACATCACTCCTTATGCCCCAGTATGGACTCTGTGCTCAACTAAAGTCTTGAACCCGTGATAGCAGCTCTTGACATTTCAAGAGAGCGAAGAACCAGAGGACAACCCCAACAATATCGATGCTCGCCGAGTGGATGAAACAGACAGCTGTAGGAGCGATGGCGAGCCGAAGTCGGAATGGAAGTGAATGGGGAGACCATTATTATTTACGGTTTCCCATACAGCGGTATTGTTTCAATAAGAAGCGGAGGGGAATGGGTCATGCTAAAGGGGCTGGGTGAGCAGTTCCAGGGCCTCTGCCGTGCCCCTATCCGGGTTTCTCACCTATCATAGAGTGAAAGGTGTCTCGCAGGTTGAGTTTTTGATGTATACATCGTCTTGCTTTGCTGAGCGGTCGAACACGAAACCGTTCCGAAGAACCTGGAAAGAGCTATGCGTGGTGATGGTGATGATATCGCTGAGTAGTAAGTGCTATATATAATGTTTTATGGTCTGAGTATTCTTGTGGTCAGACGCAAACAGCAGCGCAGTGACATAAGGTTGACTGAAGAGTTGACGGCATCTTACGATTTTCCTGCCATATCGGACATCGATCAGAAGTCGGAGTTCATCGGTTATGATGACTCTGGTGCGTCCAAAAGAACTTTTATATATGTATGGATTTTTTATGAGATGAGTTCCTTCCTAGCCAATGTTACACGAGACGCGGCCAATACTTTGATTCTGGCTCTCCTACTGCAACACTGATGTCCTACCAGAAGATAGAAAGAGATCATGACTGTTCGAGTGGTTATGCTACACGTATATCTAGCCTGTCCGTCAATCTCTCTCCGTATTGTACAATAGGTTCCTCGGAGTCATATCTATGATACTAATAACAGGACCAGGCCAATTAAACAGGAATTACTTAGTGACATCATTACAGAATCAGGAGCAAACGGAACGATACATGGACCAATAGGCAGGATGCAAAGCTGGCCATTATGGAACGGGGACATCGCGCCAAGCTCGATGATGGACAGAGAGCGGAAGTGTCGCATGGAGGCCAATAGCCTGACTAATAATATAATAGTAAGTGGTAACAAAAACATTAAAAACTGCCTTTCATTCGACATTCATCACTTCTGGGACCTTGATGACCTATGATCGATATACTACCCTGCGACTGCTACGCTGCTGCTGTCATCGCCATACTCTGGTTGGGTTTGTGATTTTTGCACAGACGCTAGTCAAGATTGGGATAAATCGGAGGAGACGCAAGCGAACGGTCTAGAAGGAGTCTCGGGTGAAGAGTCTTGAAGATGTGGTCAAATGCAGTACTCCTCAAACCGGGGCGTTCCCTAAATAGGCTCGAAATGGGCAGCACCCATAAGATTGCAGGTCGAAATTTACCACGAATTGTTTGCCCAGTTCGGTCGCAATGGAAGCGCTCTGCCGGTCTGAAGTTATCTTCTTTGGTCTTCTTTGCGTCGTGCAGGCTTGGGACACTGGCCTAGGACACTAAGAATGCTCTCTGGAGGTATGCTCCTGGGGTTCATCGTCTTGTAGATGGTAGATGTCATGGTGGTTGGTGTATAGATATAATATTCACGCTGCTGCGAATTGCACTTGGTATGCTCACGCACCCACTTTCACGCCGAAATCGACCCTTCTAATCTCAAGCCTGAGCCAGGCGCAGCGAGAGCCAGAGATGAAGCCTGACACTTGCTCGTCGTTGAGTGGCCAAGAGCAGTAACAGGGAGATGATCAAATTGGGTGTCAGTCTGCCTGAGAAGGCACAGGTGTCACTGGATCTGCGACACAGATGCTGAGGATTCGTCTTTGCCATTGTCATCCATAAACAGCAGAACAGCGAATTCGCACTCGTAGCAGGAAGATGGGCTCATCAAAGACTCTTTGGGTATATCTAGGCAGCTCCATTCAACTTCTCTTTGTCCAAAGTTTCGTTATCCATTGCACTGGCAGTGCTTATGACCGATAACAATGGCATGCAATTAAGATGAATCTCTCCCTTTTCCTCTCCAGTTCTGGAAGATTTGCCGCCCCAATCAATAGATTTGCCCGAGATCGCCCAAAACTCAGCCTCAGCGGCCGACCAATTGGATAACGTGACTTGGATGCCGGCTCAGCCCCGTCATCCCCGCACAACCATCTCAACGTGAGTAGGGTTTCTTTACTACAAACTTCGGGCGTCGTTGATGGCATCCACCATTGTATCTTCTGTGCCATGATCATACCCTACTTTATTTCTGGTTCGCGTGAAATGTGCCCTGGTACTAAGGTTGCCATTACCATCCACAGAATGTCCCAACCTATACGGCATCGACGAGGCACCAGCTTGCCTAGCATCCGAAGCTTAGGACTCCTCAACATCATCCATCCAATATCCCTCGCGGGGCTGGATGAAAACGCTCACATAAAGCTACGTCCAATAAGGCGTCGCAACCGGAAGAAAGCCAGCAGACGCTCATTCAGGGAGCCAGACAAGCTCCCCCAAAAATTACATCAGTTATACCCCACGGTAGGCTCCGTGCTCAATTGGAGCATGGAGCCCATGAGGGCAGTCCTCGATGTCCCAAAGAGGAGAGGACTAGATGGCTATCCCAGCAACGTTGGTGGTACCCTAATGGATGGAGTCGGTTATGGGAGAGGCGGCAAGGCAATCTCAGGCTGGGAGAAGAAGATGAGAACATGTATACGTGTGGGATTCCCCATACACCATTATTCGTTTAATAAAGAAGGAGAGCGAAAGGAGTGGGTCATGTGAAACGAGCTGGGTGAGTATTTCTCGTCTGCGTCCACATACGGGTCTCTTACCGATAGAGTGAAGGATGTTTTTGCAGGTTCAGTTTCATGTTTGTGTATGTGTAGGCTGCCTTCGTATCCAATCGATTTTCCTATTGCGTCTTGAGAAACGTCAAATTGGGGGATCTTTAGAATCGAGCAAAGGAGGCTACTATATATGGCAAGCGAGATAAAGCCAAAGTGTAAGTGCCATCCAATAATATTGATTTTTGCTATTTGGGGTCAGACGCAGCACAGGGGCCAATAACACATTCAACTACAAGGATGACAATTATCCAACAACGCTTCTGTGTTTGTACCATTTCGGATATCAATCAGGACACCGGGCTCATATATCGGTCGTGATGACTAACTTTGCATACCAGACGGTTAGACCGTCTACTCTAAAATCCCCAAAAGAATTCTTATACATGAATGTTTACAAGATGAGTCCTATCCCAGATTAATCTACTCGAGATGTAGCTAATACTCTATACCTGGCTTTCCTACTATGACACTTTGTGTGATGCAAGAAGAATTGCGACGCGTCCCATCCTCAAATTACTCTCTGTATCGACCTATAGGTTCCTTTGAGTTATATCGATGTGTGGCCAGCAACAGGGGCGGCCCAATCAAGCCAGAATTACATTGTAGCATTTGTGCTAAAGGATTCGCAGCAAACAGTATGACAGATACCCTCGGACAGGATGCAAAAGCTGGTCAACATGCTCGTTCCCCCTGGTCAAGGATAAACAAAAAGCGAAAATATTGCACAGAAGTTCAAGGGCCTGGCAGACAGCCAGGTAATGAGTGAGGAAGCATTGGAGACGGGACTTCATCCCACATCCAGGCACCACATCCAGGCTCTTGATGTTTAGTGATTGATAGCACTACCTATGACTCCCATGCAATGTCACATCAGTACCCATAACACTATATGCTTTCATTCTTTTGCTGACATCTGATGAACCCACCTCAACGATCTGTCTTGATCCGGTACTGGCGTAACCCCCCCTCCCCCTCACCCCCATATTTGTCAACGTGAATAGATTCATCTGCTCAAGCCTGGTCTTCTCTATCACAGAGCGTTAGCTCCAGGCATCGTGACATCCGCCATCTTCATCTTCTGTTTCACGATTATACCTTTCCCTTTTCAGTATTCGTGAAATGTGTCCTGATACTGATTGCTTCTCATTGCTATTCACATAATTCCCAAGTTGAACCAGTAGCATGTTGTCGATTCACCAAGCATCGGGAGCCTGGGGTCTTGACACCATCTAGTCACAAGCTCAACAACAGAAGTGGCAGTTTATATGGCCTGACTATTCTTGGGGTCAGACAGATGCA